>PVIJ01003352.1:0-137305 GCA_004024925.1 Scalopus aquaticus | reverse complement strand
AGCGGTTAAGCGCTGCGCTGTGGAGCTGTCGGCAGCGGTGACGTGAGTTCGACGCCTGGCCAGGGAGAATCCCACATGGCGTGGCAGCCCTCTCCTGCCTCGCCCGCTGCTCCCCTCAGCAGTGTATTTCTGACCTGCCTGTTCTGCTTCCCGCTCTGTCTCTGGTGAACCCTCTTGCCGCCCCACGCCTCTGGCCTGTACCCCAGCTTGTATGTATAAAATAAAAAATAAATCTTTAAAAAAAAAAAAGAGTCCTAAGATTTATTTTTCACCAAACTACATTCATCTCAGAATAGTATAACCACAAAGGGCTCCTTGCTTTCTCCATGTTTTTTCTTTTTCCCTAAATACATGACCTTATACTAGCTTCCTAGTGCCTTTCCTTTGCTGCCTCATTGCAATTAATTCTACTGCTTGTTGGGGTTTTGGTGGCTTTTGTTTGTTTTGCTGCAAAAAAAAAAAAAAAAAAAGCTACAAATGCTGCAAATGTAGCACTCTGTTTAGATTGAAACTATAAGAATTTTAGAAATGGCATTAAGCTTAGTCACATGACCCAGGAATTAGATTACTGCCTGTATGTTTTTATACCACTGGATTATGCATTGAACAGTTGTTTTTATAATCTCTTATTGAATAAATCACATGCATGTTTTTCAGACCAGGCCTTAAAACTGTACTTCATAGTCCATCCCCATCTTTACACCTTTCACCCTTAACAACTTGGGAGATGATGTACAGGCATAATACTTCCCTAGTTACACAGGATCCAAGGACATGTACACATTTTGTTTTAAATTTCAAGTGTATTCCTTGCTTTTTATTGAAGTATACCATGTTTTTTTTTTTTAAATGCGCAAATCCTAAGTATCCAGGTGGACAAATTTTTACAAAGTTAATACATACCTATAGCCAGTACCCAGTGAAGAAACAGAACATTAATTCCCTTGCAGAGCACCTAGGTATCCCTTCCTGCCATTCTTCTTTGACCATTAAAAGGAACTACCATTCTGACTTTTAACACCATAGACTAGTTTTATCTCATTTTGAGTTTCATATAAATGAAAGCATCCAGTATGTACTCTTTTGTATCTGGCTTTTTTTGCTTAACATTTGTGTGTGAGATGAATCTGTATTTCTGTAGCTCATTCATTCTCAATGCTGTATAATATTCCATTGAACAATTACAGTCATATGTCGTAACATTTTGGTCAACAACAGACTGCATATATGACTGTGGTCCCAATGGACTAAACCATATAGTCTAGGTGTGTAGTAGGCTGTACCATCTAGTTTTGTGTAATTACACTTTATGAATTTCACACAACACAATTACCTAATAACGCATGACACATCATTAAGTACCATAGTTCCCTGTTGTACATTTGGGTTGTTTCTGGCACGGGGCTTTTACAAATAATGCTAGTATTATAACGGTCTTGTGATACCACCATTTTTTGCAAAGTGAACTACAAACAAAAAATTTTTTCATTTACATTTATTTTCTTTCCTTCTCTATAGAACACTATTGGAGAATGGCAAACTGTTTTCTGTATTGCTGCTGCTATTAATGTATTTGGTGCCATATTCTTCACGTTATTTGCCAAAGGAGAAGTGCAAAGCTGGGCTCTTGGTGATCACCACGGTCACAGAAACTGAAGGAACTAATAAATAATCCTGTCTCTGTTGATGCACTTTTGTTTATCATGTAACCTGAAAGTGCCTTTGATATATAATGTGTAAACATTCTATATACAAGAAAAAATTGTACTTGGATTAAATTTTTAAGGCTTATAATCATGAAATGTCACTAGTTCCCAGATCAGTAGAATTAGCTATTTTTAATTATTAATAAAGCACATATGCTGGAACTTATACTTTAGGTTCACATACCTGGTTGCAAGACAGGTAATATGAAGTAGAGGGTCTCTGTTTACTCTTAATAGCCATACTTACACGAATGAGCTGAGATGGACCCCTCTGTAACTTTGCTTAATTAACTAAACCAGATAATGCTCAGGTCTTAGTAAATATTTGTTTTTGTCCACTTTCTTTGCAATCCTTGACACTTAGGTCTCAAACTTTAGCATCTCCACAGAGCTGCCAGCCACTAATTTGGCCTGGCAACTTCAAGGAGGGGAGCATGCCCGGGCAGCTGCCAAGCATTCCTTCCCTGGCTTCAGGGCTAGTGCCCAGCCTTTACCAGGGGCAGCATCCAAGACTGGGCAGTGCCAAGTCTCTGGATGGTGTTCTTCCACTGGGAGCTGTTAATGTGTCAGTAAAGCCCCAGGTGGCAGGAGCCTTGACTCATCCTCAGATGTTCCCTGCCCAGCACACTGGGATATTGACTGGCATGTAATCTGCCAAAGAAAAGTGGATGACCCATTAAGCACAAATATAATCATCCTTGACTAAAACTACCTTCAGGTGAATCAGAATAAATTTTCAAGTTTTGTTTTATGAGGTACACCGAAATAGAAGTCAGCAACAAAAACCTCTCACGTTTTCTTCTGTCTACATGTAAGTTTCTGGTTGCTGTTTTAAAGTTAAAGTGACTTTTACTTGGCCACGTTATCTGAGACCCAAGGTGTAAGCATCTTTATTGCAGCTTATAAAATCATGTATTTCCAGTTTTTCCTACATCATCTTCCAATGGTTTTGGGGTTATGCTTTGCGGGTATTTATGTGATCTAGAATTTGGCTCATGTTTTATTATGTATGTTCAACACTACCTGTAACATTTTAACCGAAATTGTTGTAATACCATCTGAATACATTTATGTAAATCTATTTTTAAATATGTAAATAGCTTTAAGTTGCTATTGGTGATATTTCTATTATAAATCATCAAAATAAATCTTTTGGATTGATTTTTGGATCTGACAGTTCTGTGATATTTGCTGGTGTCCACAGTGGCTATTTCACATTTTTTCTGCCCTCCTTCTCAAGCTACCAGTCTACCTCTGCATGTATCTCTGCCTACGACAGGCTGAAGAGACTTAGGCTAAGTGACTCAGCATCAGAAACCTCAGTTGTATTCAACCTGCCCTTCCTAGCTCTGAAAAGGGCCCCAGACGCTGGCTAAAATGTATACCTATTTTACTGATCTGTAGTCTCCCACCTCTTCTAAGATCTTGCTTCATTAATTACTCTTTAATTTGCTCCTTCAATCTCTACCTCCCTTCTTGCTGTTTTTCTCCAGTCATAAGACACGGGGGGGAGGGGGGGGGATAGACAACCAAGGTGTAGAAAGGAGAAATGTCACCAGATGTGGCAGTACAGCCTATCCAGATAAATACCTCACAGAGAAAACAACAAAACACCTGTGCACAAAGCTACTATGTAAACATCACCAGGTTCTAACTTGCTGCTGGTCATCCCCAAATGGTTATCTTTACAAGTGTGACTTGCTTAAATCCAACCTCACCTGCACCCCCATCCCAATAAAGCTGGCAGTTCTGTTATTTATTCCTGTTAAAAGTTTCATTTTCCCAATTACTTAAGCTTGGACCTAGATTCATTTTTTATTCTTTCTTCCCTCTAATCTCCCACCCCACCCCCAAGTCTAATTAACCATCTGTCTTTTTCATTCCAACTTTTCAAGTCTCTGGGTTTTTTGTTTGTTTGTTTTTTGTTTTTTAGTATCTGACATCTAAAATAAGATCCTTGGGCTTTTGTTGCCTCAGAATAGAGAGGTCAAGTGGTCTCACTGCCTTTAGGCTGATCCACCTCTGTCCAACTTCCCACCCTGACTGGGTACACCAGCCCAGTGCACCTCATTTCCCTGAGCAGGACTTCCCTTTGCCTACCCAATAAACTCTTTACCTAGCTGCCCGCTCTCCTGGCTCTTAGGCCCAACCGACTCCATCTTCATCTTCCACCACATGTGGTTGCGGCTTCATTCACTACTTCTCTCTCCCCAACTGGCTTTCTATGCCCTTACTAACAATTCCTTGCTCCCAGCAGGTCACTCCTCATCTCCACTTCTTTCATAACCCCTGATTTCTTCTATCCTCCCTGGTCTAGATGTTGTCTCTTCGTTTGATCCACTAAAACACCCTATTATTTATTTATTTTGAGATGTTTCTTTAAACTCAACGTCTCAGGCTTAGTGATGAAGAGATCACTCATGCATGCATGCATTCATTCATCAAATATGAGTAGTCTTTGCTAGGCAACAAGGATACAGGAATGAGTTTAACACAGTCCTCCCCTCCCCCCAAAGCTTCCAGAAGTTCAGTCAGCCTCCTTGATCTCCTTTCTCCTCCACAGCCCTCTTATTATAATCCATAGGGCACTTGTTTGTGTCTGTATCACTGTTAGATTCATCACAAACACCTGGAGGGCAACTCCATTTGCTTTCTATCAGCATCGTCTCCCTTATAACAACATATGCTTTGTCTTAATATCTTAGTTGTTTAATCAATATTTAGTGAGTAACTCTCTGGTAAATGGACTGTAAGTTAAATTTTTCATTTCACATATTGCTTTTTTCAATGTTGTTTTGTTCTCAAAAAATAAATAAATGTGCCAACACCTTTTAAAGAAAAAATTATATGCTAACCTCAAAGTAAGTTATAAATGGCAGTTATTGGTAAAAGGTTTTCAAAGTATTTGAAAATAGCTTAGTTCTATGTAAACAACATACTTCTCCCAGTAATACAACAAATGTTTATTAAGCGTCATTATGTGCCAGGCTTTGTTTTTGCACCTGGGATACTGCAATGAAAAGATGTAAATCCCCTTTCTCATGGAGCTCACATTCTGTTTTATCCAGCCTTTTTCTTCATAGGTTCTAGCCTTTAAAAACTTTCATGTAGGACCTCCCTGGTGGCGCGGCGGTTGGGCGCTGCACTGTGGAGCTGTCGGCAGCAGCGATGCGAGTTCGACGCCCAGCCGGGGAGAGTCCCACATGGTGCGGCAGACCTCTCCTGCCTCTCCCGCTGCTCCTCTCAGCAGTGTATTTCTGATCTGCCTGTTCTGCTCCCCACTCTGTCTCTGGTGAACCCTCTCACCGCCCAGCGCCTCTGGCCTGTACCCCAGCTTGTATGTATAAATAATAAATAAATCTTAAAAAAAAAAAAAATTTAAAAAAAAAAAAAAACTTTCATGTAAATACATCTGTAGGGTAAACGGGAGAATTACCAGGTTTTTCCGCCCTCCCCTCAAGGATAGACCTCTGCAGGCCTACACGAATGCCTGATGGCAGGGAACCTGGAGTGGGGTGTGGGCCTGCATGAGTGGGCGCACCTGATCCGGAGACTGGGCTTATAAGCATAGAAGCAGCGGCAACAGCAGAAGCAGCAGCAGATAGAGCGTGAAGCAGAGGACCGTTTGGGGTGCAGCAGAGAGACCATGAGATGCCGCCAAAAAGCCTGAGAGTGAAGATTCACGGGGTCCAGGAGGCCTGCCAGCTTCCTGGCCCCCCAACCCCGTTGCCTGCCCTGTACCTGGTTGCCTCTCTCCAAGAGAGTATTAAAAGCTTAAAAAGGGCCTCCCCGGTGGCGCAGCGGTTGAGCGCTGCGCTGTGGAGCTGTCGGCAGCAGCGACAGGAGTTCGGTGCCCAGCTGGGGAGAATCCCACATGGAGCCCGCTGCTCCCCTCAGCAGTGTATTTCTGATCTGCCTGTTCTGCTACCCGCTCTGTCTCTGGTGAACCCTCTCACCGCCCCACGCCTCTGGCCTGTACCCCAGCTTGTATGTATAAATAAAAAATAAATCTTAAGAAAAAAAAAAAGAGCTTAAAAAGCCACAGAGGGCTCCAGAACTCCTTTCCTTTAGATCCATATGTGCAGCTCCATTAAGAACCTGTGCTCCCTGGTGTCTTCCTGTCCCTACAAATCATTCCACCCAACAATCAAATCCAGTGGGAAATAAGCATGCTAAGTGACCTTGAGAATCAGAGTTATGAAAGAAATTGTGACAAATGCTAAAGTGTGTTAAACAGTGATGTCTTCGTTCAGGCCTTCATCTTCAAGAATCAGAGATAGAGCTCTTTAAATTTAGTCCCTGTTGCAAGGAAGACATTCTCCTCTCTGAGCTTATCACTGTTCAAGATAAAATCCTCCCAGTAGAAAAAATAGCAATAAAGTATTTGAAGGCAGGAAGGACATGGTAGGAAATGGACGGGTTCCTTTGGGGGAAAAGCACGTACAACTTCACATAAATAGAGAGGGGTAACTGTCTAATATCAGTTAAGGACTAAATCATCTTTCTCATAAAAAAGTAAGTTAAAATGTATTACAAAGCCTTTTCAGATGCCTCTGCCTTTTAGAACAACCATAAGCAGAAAAGCCAATTATAAAAGTTCATACTCCAAGAAGGAAATATAGGAAATACTTTCCAGGAGCTCTGCTAGGGAAAGCTGTCAGGACAGGCCACTGAAAACAAATGTAAGGAATTTTCTGCCATCCTTTTTCATGAGGCTTGAAGACGAAGAAGGCTAGTAATTTTCCAAGTGCCTGTTTACTTTCACTTTATCTTGATTTTGGGGGAGGAGGAAGCTTAACAGTTCCACGTCACCCGCCAGTCCTGAGCTGCAAGTGAGAAGGCGCTATTGCACAACTGAGCTGGGAAAGTATCTAAACTACCTGTTTCCCCTTCACACACACCTTCAAGCCATGATAGGCTGGACTTTGGACTGAGGAGCCCTAGCATCCTGAACACTGTAGTCAATATTTTCGTGAAGTCCCCTTCTTGGCAGAAATCACTGAAATGTACTCTGATTTCCAACAGAGAAATGGCCCTCTTAGAATCAAGTAGCATGTGGCCCCAGTCTTCCTTTCCAACACCACAAATAGCCCCTGGTTTCAGGTGTTTTACAACTTCACCCTCATTCCACAGTCTGAAACCTGAGCTTCCCACACAAGCATAGTTGATATTCAAAGATTCTGAATAGAATAGATAGTCTGGTCTTTTAAATGCTTAAGAACTGTCTTCTTAAACTGTCTTATTAAATGCTTAATACTGTCTTCATTATGTGAAGTACTGGAATGCTGTTAGAGAAAAGTCAAGAGAATGGGGCCTCCCTGGTGGCGCAGCGGTTAAGCGCTGCCCTGTGGAGCTGTCGGCAGCGGCAACACAGGTTCAACGCCCGGCCAGGGAGATACCCACATGGTGCAGCAGACCTCTCCTGCCTCGCCCCCTGCTCCCCTCAGCAGTGTATTTCCTTCAATCTGCGTGTGCTGCTCCCCACTCTGTCTCTGGTGAACCCTCTCACCGCCCCACGCCTCTGGTCTGTACCCCAGCTTGTATGCATAAATAAATAAAATCTTAAAAAAAAAAAGTCAAGAGAATGTATTGTATAAATTACCTGTATGATATTGATCATAATGCTCCCCCCCTTTTTTTTTAAACACCAAGATGATGTTTCAGAGGTTTGCAGGCCTTTAAGCTGGTAGCAAGTGGTAGGAAGTTTATCCTGGAACACTACAGGATTTTCTTTTTGACCATCACCCCTGCTACCAGGAACTATGTAGTAAATAACAGTATTTATCAATGCTTTACCTCACTTCATGCTCACATTAAGCCTGAATATGCAGGGAACAAGACCATGTAAAACGGACAGAGATACAGTCTCTGTCAATGGAGAGGCCATGGGTCCTGACAAAGACCCAGCTAGTAACTTTATTTCCCAGTGCCAACTTCAACCAAATAAGCCCACTGACTCCAACTATTAAATTAGGCCAAAGAAACAAATTATTATTTTAAGGAAAAATTGCGCACACAATAAAATGGAGCCCAACAAGGCTGATGAGGTCCAATAGAACTTACTCATTAGACATGTTCTCGTACTCACTCTCTCTAGATTTACACTAGCAGAGGTGCATGCATGTGTGGGTACACATTATGAGGTCTTCCACTGGAAATCTAGAAAGGTTGGAAAGAAGCATGGAATGGATTGAACCAGAATGATCTGAACCTATCAAGTGAAGAAGAACTAAAGCAGATGAGGAAATAGTGAAGACATATGTTCAAAATTATTGAATATTTGTAGTAGTAACTAGCATTACATAACACATAACAATCTTTCTAAATTTCCCAGAGTAATTTGCAGTGCCAGGCACTGCAAGAGGGTGCCACATGTAACTTTTATTTAATTCTCACCACACCCCTATCATGTAGGCATCAGCACCACCCTTTTACAGGTGAGAAAACTGAGAAAATCACACAACTCAGTAGTAGGGACAAAATTCAAACCAGGTCCCTCTGATGTTACAGCAGAATCTCTTTAGTCTTACCCTATACTGTCTTCATTAAAAATCATGTTTGACTAAGAGCTAACCCTTGAAAGCTACTATAGAACTGAGGCTAACAGAGTGAAAGGGGGGAGTTGTAAGAGCAAGGTGGGGAGGGAGCAAGGGACCATCATGGTGGACTACAAGGTGCTGGGGGTTGGGCAGTAAAAATCACAGAACATTTTTGGAGAGTAACTTGGTCATAAGTCAAAATAAAGCAAATATTTCACTGAACCATCAATGAATGAGCTAGTAATCTACCTATGGTAATATAGCCTAAAAAATACTTGAAGTAGCACTGAGCAATTTTTTTTTATTGTCAATTTCCAACAATAAGGAAATTGTTAAACAAGTTCTGGTATGTTCATGACAGAGAATAAAATGCAGTCATTAACAAGAATGAGAAAGACCTGAAATAGAGAAATAGGAGACTGTCCGTACATTATCTTGGAAAATGAAAGAGTTGCGGAACAATACATATTGTTTTAGCCTATTTTTATTAACAAACATGCAAATTATGTATAGTTGTTGACATACACATATAAAAAGATTAATAATAGTAATGTAAAATTATAAACTGAAGAGAAAATATGTTGAAAAATATCTTTAGGACCTAAGAATGGGCTGTTAGAGGGATGGATTTTACTGGATTAATTATGTACTTCAACAAAACGAATAACAGAGTGGAGGAGAAATCGCAACATTCTGTTCAGTCTAGAAGCTTAATAACTAGAATATTCAAAGATATCCTACAGGTCAACAAATAATGTCAGAAAATACAATAGAAAAATGAATAGACAATTCACTTAACAGAAGATGTCAAACATGTATATGAAGAAATGTTCAAACTCCCTATTAACTACAGAAACAAAGACACACGCAAACTAAAACTATAATGAGTTATTACTATAGACCCATCAGATCAGCAAAAATTAGAAAGTTTGATGCTACCAATTGTTGGTAAAGGATGTGGTTAGATGATATACCAATTTTTGTTTATACATTCATCAGTTGGACATATTTGGGTTGTTTCCACTATTGTGACAGTTAACAAATTCTATTTGAACAGTCATGTACAGATATTTTTGTGAGGGTATGTATTCAATTCTCTTGAATACATTTTTTGTTTAAATAAAATATGCATAAAATATGCACGGGGTGGGGAGGGGACTCAACCCCTACAACAAAATTTAATTGTTTACAGGTAGTGGGATAATAGGTAATTAAATTATTTTTCTCCTTTGAGCCTTTTGATTTATTGTTTATGTATCACATTTGCCCGTGTTCCCCTCTGTCAGCTTCCACTGGGAAGTGAAAATTCAGAATGCAGGGGGAAAAGAAATCAATCCAGAAACCACATCCTGTGTTTCCTAGACCTCCCCTCCCCCCGCATTCTGAGGCCCTATCCTCCCCCCATCACTGAATGTGTCTCTTTTATTTGGTTCCCCTATATTCCTGTTATGAGTGAAAGAAACCATTGGATATTTTTATTTTTCCTTTTGGCTTATTTAGCTGAGCATGATCCCTTCTAGCTCCATCCATCTTGCTGCGAACTACATGTGTTTATCTTTAGAAAAAAAGATCTTTTTAATGCAAAACTCAAGGTCAGTCCCAGAACTGTTGGACTGGCCTTGGAACACTAAACAGAGGGTCTCTGGCGCTCGAGCTCTGGCTGGACATCCCCGCTCCCCAACATCATCCCTCTTCAAACTTCACACCTCACCATGGGTGTAAAGTGGTTTCTGTGACCTACAAAGTGGCTCTTATTGATATTCATGTCAGCCCGCAGGCCATGCCAAATGACCCATATTCACTTGCCAAAAAAACAGACACCGCAGAGGATGCCGTTCAGTTTTGTTGCTTCTTCCCTTATTCCTAGTTAATGGCTATCATTTTCAACATAAGGGCTTTACATTTTTTTTAAAATACTTTCTAAAGAATTGATTAAAGCGCTCTTCCTCCCCTCTCGTGCTCTCTCGCTCTCCTCCTCCTTCCCTTCCCCCCTCATACTTGGCTTTTTACAGAAGCTTGGAATACACTGCAATTCACTGCCCTAAAAGCCACTCGGGGCGCGCAGATCGTTTTATCCTGAAGAGAAAAAGAAATTCTCCAGATTTGAGCCACTTGCTGGTGAAACACGGACTATGAGCACTTTCCGCCAGGGTGGGGCCGAGAAGATATTTACAGCGCTCAGGAAACGTGTTTGACTCATATTTTAGCGGACTCATGAATCAAAACTATCAAAGACTAGATTTCTTTTGTCTTATGAAAGGAGAGAAAGAAGATGACAATTAGAACAACCATCTCTGCACGATCACGGAGAGAAAACACAAAGAAAAGAATTTAGAATGACTCAGCCCCGACTGCGCGGCGGCGACGGGTCTCGGGAACAAAGCAGTCACAGCTGGGCCTCTGATCCGACACTGCCTCCGCGTCTACACCCGCCTGTGCAGGAGGGCTGGGGAGCTGCCCGCAGTTTGAAGCAGTAGGAAAGCTTAAAAAAAAAAAAAAAAGACTATTTCTTAACCCTCTTGCTCTCTAACCTAAAATGCAGAACGCTTAAGATTACAATATAATTATGATGACTATTTTGTAAAACCTACAGGAGCTGTGGGATCTAAAAGTCAAGGTCCCCAGTCTCACCACCAGAAGCCAGAATCATCGCTGCAGCAACCAGATTCCAAAGGACCCCAAATCAACTCCCGCCCCCGCCCCCACTCCGGGTGTGGATGGGCAGCACTCTGCACACGTTTTCTTAACTTCCTGAAAACCTTACAGAAAAAGGCACAAGGGTCCACATCACAAGTCTTTGCTTCCAGGCCGCGGTAAAAGGTGAGCTGCCGTTTTAGGAGGCGAGTTTGGACAGCAGAACACACGAACTTGCCCTTTCAGACAGGAACAGGGACTCGGGTAATAAGCTGGCCGAAGGCCTGGTGATGAGGAGGCGGTTTCTGGAAAATGCATCGTCTACTACAGAACATTTTGAGCTAGGAGTTTCTTGTCCGGGGCTCAGTTACTCTCGAGGAATAACAGTTGCAGCCAAGATTAGAAAATCAATAGAATGTGTTTAATATCCTGTTGTTTGTCAGAGTTGTTATTTGCTGGTTCATGGGAAGAAAAGCAGTCTTACCTGGGGCAGGCCAGCTCTGAATATCTCCGGGAAGCCCTACAGGGCCCCCCAGGACAAGCCAGAGTCCCACACCCACCCTGACACCAGCTCTCAAGCCTCCCAGCGAGGTGCAGCGGGGCAACCACATGCGGAGTACAGCCGCACGGGGTCTGAAAGAGAGCGCCCTGATGCAAAAAGGGTAGCTTGACCACCGTGTCCAACGCACCGATGGTGCGCCCCAGGGCCCCAGTAGATGGGCCACCACGTGTCCTGCCCAGAACAGCTTCTAAGAGCCCAGGATGACTTCCAAAGTCAAAAGTTGCCCCTCAAAATCTCCCTCCCCACCTCTGAGAAAACACTAAGTCCCCAAACACTGTATATCCCTAATTCCTAATACACTGATACATGCAAGTCCCTCTCCTTTTCCTACAAATGTGATAACCACACGGTTTGTCTTACAAGCCAAGACTTTTGCAAGGAAAGGAGATGCTATTAATAATTACAACCGGACTACAGCAGAAAACTTTTCTGGGGCAAACCGAGACACTAGTATAAGGGGATCTGAGCAATTTATTTATACTCAAAACATGCTTTACTCCTCACACTTTCCTACTGAAAGGGAAGGAAGGACAGTGAAACAGGTGGATGTGCCATTTAAAAAGAAAATAAAGCCCATGCACAGGTGAACTGGTTATGGAAATTCTAGGGGAACCACACCTGGGAAAAGGAAGCAAACATTGTACAAAAATGAACAGTGATGTAAAATATGTATAAATAAATACCAAAAAGAGAAAATAAAGCCCAATTCAGCATTTCTAAAAACAACCCAATTCATTAAGAACACTTAGACCAAGTTAGTATATTTTGCAGCGATTTTGTTAAATACTGGAAATTTACTTGTAAGTGCTGCAATAATTTCTGTGGATGTCAGCAAAGCTGGGTTAGCAAATGCTGCAGGGGATGTGGAACAAGCCCGGTTGTGCCAGATCTGACAATGGTATTTGGTCCCGGGAGAGTATATCTGTGCATTACCCTCATATACACATAGTTATTACTTAAATTTCTCCCCTAACATTAACATCCTACCTGCCTAGGTATGTGTAGCCAACCAATTTTTTTAAACAAGCTCTCAATGTACATTGTTCTAGGAATTTTATATATAGTAACTCATTTAATCCTCACAACAACCTGATTAAGTAAATATATTGTTATTGAAAGCAGGGCAGATGGGGGTGTCCAGTCCCTTCGTGGTCACAAACTGAAAGCGGGTCTGATGGGGCACAACTGCCCAGGCTCTGAGGCAAGAGGCACCAAAAAGCCCCAAAAGGCCAGAAAAAGCAAATGACAGTGTGTGATAAGACAGGTCACTGTCTGTGGGTTCTCACCTGCACACACAATTGCAAGAGACTTCAGGCTACAGGAGCAACAACAAACATGGGGTTTATTTTACAAATGGGGGAAACACAGAGCTTGCTGTATCCTCAAGTGGTGGCTACCTCACCCAGAAAGCATCACAGTGATGGTAGCTCTTTGTAAGGTATTGGGTTATACCAACAGCTCTTTGAGACATTTTCCCCCCTTTTTTCCCCCCCTCTGGTTCCTCTGTCCCTGGCTTATATCCTCTCTCAGGGTACCATCATAAGTCTGATTGGACCATTTTTCAATCCTGGAGCTGATTGGACCTACCCATCAGCTCTTAGCACCTGATTGGTCCATTCAAAACGGCAGTTACTGGGCTCTTAGGAGCAACTGCCACAACTGATTTATGGTGGAGCAGCGGGGTGAGAGGCACCACTGCTCCTGCCGGCTCTCACTGCTAAGGCAGCTAGGTTCTGGTAACATTATCATTCCCATTTTGCAGATAGAGAGAATGAGGTTAAATACATTGCCCAAAATTTCAGCTCTAATAAATTGCATAGGTGGGTATAGAACCTAGGGAGTCTTACTGTCAGAATCCATGTATCTAAGCACTGCACTATGCTGACCTGACCTTGAATAACTCCTAAGCCTGATAGATGTGAGAACTGGCTTAATTAAGAATACTTGCTAAAGTGCTTAAAGATGTGTCTCACTGTTGCCCATACCTTTTTAGTAAGTGTTGCCATCAGTCATCCCAGAATAAAGCTGCTACTAGGATTCACCTCAGGGTATAAAGCTTTTAGCAGTGTGACCCAGTCTTCAGGTAAACTAAAACTCCAGTTTGTACTTTCCTGCCTGAGGATTTTCTCTGTACTTTTCCCTCCACTTAGAATGCCTCTCAAGCCAGCTCTACCCACTTGACTACTTTTATTAAAACCTTATCTACATTCAAGGTCTAGATGGCACTGGCAACCCATTGTCACAGAACACAGAAAGTCTCACTCCAAAGTCTGAAATCTGCTAGCCTTTATTATCTGCATTACTCATGGGTTTCCATATCTTATATTCTCTACTCAGTCACCAATTTCTTTTCCCCACAATACTTAGCATAGCACATTTTCACATATAGAGTTCTTAGTGAATATATAACCCCACATTGTTTTCTCTTCATCCATCCCTGTTTTCTCATCCATCCATCCCACTAACTACACTCACATGGTAACTAGGACGAGCTCCATCTGCCAGGGCACTTGTCATAGCCCTCATCACCTCTCCTGGAATCAGCAGACCTGGGCCTGCCCCAAAGAGGGACAAGCCGGAGCCCTTTGCCAGGAGGCAGCCTGGAAAGTCAGTTTCCAGTATCATATGTCAGCTTTTCCTGGCAGGGTGCTGAAGATAGACTCAAGTATTCTAGGGCCACGGCTGGTACAAGGAATTTAGAATAAAGTCAGAAAGAAGGACGGAAACACTGACAAAGGAGTGGTGATAGGTGGGAAACACCACCACAGTAGTGAGATAAAATTGCTCCTAAGCTCAGTTCATCACCTACCGCTTACAGCAGTGTGTGAAGGAACCTGCTCTGAAAGCAACAGACCTGACACTTCACTCACTATGCACAGGCCTTACAGCCCCCAGACTAAGAGGGAAGGCAGAGGCACATTTAATCAGGCCTCCCTCCCAATGAACTTGGAGAATCCGAATTGTTCATTAAAAATTGGTGTAAATTGGCCTCCCTGGTGGTGCAGCGGTTAAGCGCTGCGCTGTGGAGCTGTCGGCAGCGGTGATGCGAGTTCGATGCCCGGCCGGGGAGAATCCCACATGGTGCGGCAGACCTCTCCTGCCTCACCCACTGCTCCCCTCAGCAGTGTATTTCTGATCTGCCTGTTCTGCTCCCCGCTCTGTCTCTGGTGAACCCTCTTGCCACCCCATACCTCTGGTCTGTACCCCAGCTTGTATGTACAAATAAATAAATCTTTAAAAAAAAAAAATTGGTGTAAATTGGGCCTCCCTGGTGGCGTAGAGGTTAAAGTGCTGCGCTGTGGAGCTGTTGGCAGTGGCGATGCCAGTTCAATGCCCCACTGGGGAGATTCCCACATGGCGCGGCAGACCTCTCCTGCCTTGCCCGCTGCTCCCCTCAGCAGTTTATTTCCGTCGATCTGCCTGTGCTGCTCCCCACTCTGTCTCTGGTGAACCCTCTCACCACCCCACACCTCTGGCCTGCACCCCAGCTTGTATGCATAAATAAGTAAATCTTTAAAAAAAAAATTTGCGTAAATTTACAAACATGGTGCAGTTAGAAATATATGCCACCTAGTGCTGGTGCAACAAGGTAAGCCACCAGGCCTCTGTTGGGCTGTTTCTAGCTTCTAAAATGAGCTTCATGTATTAATCTCACAACTTTGCAAAGCTTCTGTTCTAAATTGCATATGAAACCCCTTGTAAGCTAAGTGCTATAAATGTGCGGATGTGATTTCTTTTATAATAACAAAAAATACCTCTGATGGGTCTTTCATACTTAGAAGCTACTACCCACTTACTAATCCTGCTTCTGAGGAATGAATGACAAATATAAGTGTTTTTAATAAACCTATAGGTTCTTACAGCATTTATTCCTACCCACTTACCTCTCTGCGCCTCTGGCTCCTAATTTACAAAACAAGAATTCAAACACTTGTCCTGCCTACTGCTGGAGACTAGAGTGGTGGCCAAGTGAGATTACAGAGCCAAAAGGTTTAGAGTTTATATGCCAGGCACGTGGTTTCCAAAACATTTATAGCATCTAACTGCAAAAGAGCTCTCCTGGGTGTAAGAACCAACTATTTTATGAAACATTTCAAACATTTTATGACACATTCAAACAAAAGTACAGAAAATAATGACACCCATATTGCCATCTGTTACATCTAGGTGATAGTCATGTGGGTGTCGTGTTATTTTCTATAGTTTTTAATGTTTGAACTGTTTCATGAAACAACAATTATTTAAAGTAATAAGTTGAAAAAGACCCGATTTAAGTAGCAAAATCTCCTCTTGGGTGAATTTTTTGCCTCCCAACCCTCCATAACTCCACTCCCTCCATGAGTGAAGTGCTGTTTTCTGTACCTCTACCACACTCTAAGGTGACATGTTAAATCACTTATCGTACTTCATTAAAACTTATTAGCCCAAGTTTTGAGCTCTTTGAAGGCAAAAGCCAGGATCTTCCTTTCTGGCTCATCAGGTCCAATGCCTGGCATATCATGTGGCTTATAAATGTCTCATAATGTTAACTAAGTAAATTCATATGAATGAAAGATTCTGGTTTCTCTCTAAGCCTTCGCCAACAACCAGAACCTTCTCCCTTCTCCAAAACCCTCTCCTCTCCTTCTTTGTATTAGACATAATTTCCTCTAATGTAATTTTACATGTCCAAGAAAAACCTAATAGCCATATGTCATAGGAGAACTGTGCTTTGCTTCAATTGTTTTTCTTATTGTTATAAAGTGAATGCCTCCCTCCCCCATACATATGTTGAAACCCAATCCCCAATGGATGGGATTTGGAGGTGGGAGCTTTGGGAAATGATTAGGTCATGAGGGAAGACCCCATGAATCATTTAGTGCCCTTATAAAAGTGACCCTAGAAAGCTTCTATGCATCTTCTGCCAATGTGACAGCTGACTATGAATCAGGAAGCAGGCTCTTACCAGACAACAAATCTCCAGTGTCTTGCTCTTGGTTTTCCAGTCTTCAGAACTGTGAGAAATAAATATCGTTTATTAGCCACTAGTCTGTGATATTACAGCAGCCACAATGAACTGAAACACAGATTTTTTTTTTAAAGATTTACTTATTTATACATACAAGCTGGGGTACAGACCAGAGGTGGGGGGCAGCGAGAGTGTTCACCAGAGACAGAGCGGGGAGCAGAACAGGCAGATCAGAAACTCACTGCTGAGGGGAGCAGCGGGCGAGGCAGGCGAGGTCTGCCGCACCATGTGGGATTCTCCCCGGCTGGGTGTCAAACTCGCATCGCTGCTGCGGACAGCTCCACAGCGCAGTGCTTAACCGCTGCGCCACCAGGGAGGCCCTAAAACACAGATATTAAAGATGCAAATGCAAAAGGAAAGGCAAACTCATTTAGAACATCTAGATATTCAAGACTAGATATTCAAGACTATAAATATAAATTTGAAAAATATGGGAACTTTTAAATATTAATACCCAACAAACCAGTTCCATGTCATAGTTCCTCCAATTAAGGCCTTGATGTCTATGTCTTGGCAAAAGATCTATATTGTTTGGCCCATGGAGAGAACTCCTTTTGATTAAGATTCTTGTTTTTCCTATTATAGTCATAATAGTCACACAGTATGACTGAAATAGTCCGCAGAGTTAATCACCACCATCATACAGAACTTTGTTTTTTTCTTTTCTTATTTTTTCCTGGAAAGTATTCTTTTTTAAAATCACTTAAACTACCCTGCATAATCCACACTTAACTGATACTGGATCTCAGTCTATTATAAACAAAGGCAATCACCTATGAGGTGAAAATTAATATGGTAAAAACTCCGTAATTATTTGTGTCATACTTTTTGAAATTTCCCTACTTATATTTAACCAATCTATTCCACATGATAATATCCACAATAAAAACTGGTCTATCTGATTATGAGGGCAATTGTTTTATTTGATGTTCTTGCTTACCTTTCCAGTTCTATCTGCTGTCACTCCCTGCCACACCCTGCAGGGCAGCCATGCTGAGTATGTCATCTTCTGGCCTTGACAGGTATTATTCCTTTAGGCTAGATTAGTGTGTTCCCACTGAGACTTTTGACACCAGTTCCAACATGTGGGTATTTTGAACGCACATCCAAACAATTCTTGGAGACCCAGCTGGATCTCCTACAAGTCAAGTAAATCCTGGCAGTATCTACCTAGAGAGAGCATCAGAATCCCACAGGTCTTAACCTTAAGACCTTACTCCTATAAAGCCTTAAGATACCAACTGCAAGTCTAGATTTTCATCTATGCTTCTGATCATCTGCCTATGAATCAGAGGCACCATAACCTCCTTAGGTTTGATTAATTTGCTAGAGCCACTCGCAGAAATGAGAGAAACACTTACTTACTAGATCGCTTACTACATCTCAGGAACAGCAGGTAGAAGAGATGCAGAGGGTAAGGTATGGGAAAAGGACAAGGCGCTTCCAGCCTTCTCCAGGAGCCCCACTCCTCCAGCAACTCTGCGTAGTCACCAACCCAGAAGCATTTTGCACCCGATCTTCTTGGTTTTGGGGAGAGCATTCATTATGCAGGCATGATTGACCATTGGTGATCAATCAACCTTCCACTCCTTTTTCTTCCCAGAGGCCAGGGTGTGGAGCTGAAAATTCCAAGCCTTTAATCTAGTGATTGGTTCTCCTCTTAATCAACACCCACCCTAGATGCTTTCCAAAAGGTGCCTCACTAACATAACAAAAGACACCCTTAAGACCCTCAACTCTGGAAATTCCAAGGTTTTAGGAACTTTGTGCCAGAAACAGGAATAAAGACCAAAATCTATTTTCTATAGATTTCAGTATTACACAGTCTTTCCCCATTATTTATATCCATTGTCACCTCCCTTGGAGAACTCAGCATTCCTTGCTTCATCCATCACTGTATGTACCTCTATTTCAATATTCTCATCTTTGTTGATATTATCTGCTTCCATGTCTTATCTCCACCATAAGCCTGAAAGTCCCAAGTGGTCTGAACCTATAATGAACTTTGTACAGTAAGTCCTCAGGGTCATAAAGTCTTGGAAACTTTTATTTAAGTTAAAGAATGTATAAGGAAAGAAAGTCCTCAAGTAACACATTTTTCAATTTTGGGCCACAATTTTTTTTCCTTGTCAACTTTATAACACAACTACATTGTTCAAGGATCCACTACAGTCCTAATGTAACAGGGTAGTCCCCAGGAGAAAGAGTGTGTCCCAGGTTCCCTGTCCCACCCAAGGTAGGGTGGAACGGAGCAGGATTTAAGAAGCTGAAAAGAGAGACAGAGGAGACACACACAGAGGACACACAGAGGAGACAGAACATGCAGACAGATGACAGGAGGAGACGGAAGAAGGATGGAAAGCCAGAAGAGGCCCAAGGAGCAGAGAGACTTGTAAAGAAACTGCACTGGCCTGGACTGATTGAAATAGATATGGGTGAGAAACGCGTGGGGAAGTTAACGATGGCTATGTTGATTTTGGTTTTGATTTTGTTCTGTTCCTCTCAGAATTGTCTGACTGTTTCTGACCCTTTTGGATGGGTCCCTGCCAAAAGCTGTTCTAGACTTGTGGCAGGCTTACGAGACTTGTTTTGGGCCAATCCTGTTTGGGTGGACTTGTACCCACGAGGAGTGGGATAACATTGGGTGCTTGACTTAGAAAATATATTTTTTGTCTTCTCTGTCTTTTCTAATTGTATTAAAGTTTCTTTCCACAAAAGGTCCTATATGTTTTCTTTTTTTTAAAATGTACTGCCGGGTTTTTTTGTTTTTTTTTTTTAAAGATTTATTTATTTATGCATACAAGCTGGGGTACAGGCCAGAGGCATGGGGCGGCGAGAGGGTTCACCAGAGACAGAGTGGGGAGCAGCACAGGCAGATAGTCAGAAACACACAGCTGAGGTGAGCAGCGGGAGGGGCAGGAGAAATCTGCCTGCCATGTGGGAATCTCCCTGGCAGGGCGTCGAACTCACGTCGTCGCTATCGACAGCTCCACAGAGGAGCGCTTAACCGCTGCGCCACCAGGGAGGCCCCCATATGTTTTCTATTGATTTGGCGGATGGCAGAACCCATGTAGAACAGGGCAGGTCTGGGGGTTTCGGGGGTGCCCCTCTCCCTGCCCTGTAACACAAATACTGAGTATGAATCAATGTTTAGTAAACAAATGACTGAGACTGAATGAATGAATGAATGAATGCATGCATGCATAACAAAACTCCTTTGCCACCAAAGTCGCTGGCCCCAAAGTCACTGAAGATTCCAAAAACGCTCAATCCAAAACTCTATATCACGGTGGCCAAAACTTCTGGCGTCTGATTTCCAAACTCTCAATCTTGGCGGCTGCATTTCCTGCCACTTCTTTTCCTATATCATGGTGATTGCTTCCTCTATTCCTTCAGTACATCGACTAGTTCTTCTATTTCTCCATCATGGCAACTAGTTCTTCTTTTCCTACATCATGGCGACTGCCTCTTCTATTTCTTCAGCATGGCTACTGCCTCTTCCATTCCTATATCATGGCGACTGATTCCTCTATTCCTCCATCATGGTGACTGCTTCTTCTTTTCCTACATCATGGCAACAGACTTCCCCTTCTCCTTCAGTTCCTTTTATTTCTCATCAGAATCTGCACCCCAAACTGCAAACTTAGCATTTTTCCCTGGGGCTATTCATTCTCATCAGAAAATCCCCTCCAGGGGGGCACCACCTTTACTGGACTTTGGAGTCAGCCCGGTTACAGTTCTACAAGGGAAGAATCTAATCTCCCACTTTACAAGGATGAATTCTTTGAAATGATCTTACAATTTAGATAGTGGCATTCTTGATTTATAAAGACATTATTATGCCAAAAAACATACCTGTTTGTTTAACTGTTGTATTGATATTGCACATCAACTAATTAGGAAGCTTGTAATACAGTGTAAAATGACTGGGAAATCACCTCTTCTGAAATGATTTTTAAAAACTGGCAAGATTCAGGGCGGGGAGAGGTTTAAAGATACGTAGAACTGACCCTTGAAACATACATCAGGAATTATTATCACTATATCCAAATATATCATTATATACATTATATACATTATACATATATATACACATATATATTACATATTATATATGTTCCGAGTCTGACTTTATGATTTGTTATCCCAGTCATCAGATTCAGGGAGTGGTTCCCAAAGTGCGGTACAGGGACTGTAGACCCAGCACTGCTTTGAAATTAGTTCAAATGCAAATCAGCCAGTCCCACCCAGACTTACTTTGTGGGTCCAAAACAATTTGTTTTAACCTGGTCTTCTTGATGAAGATGCATCCTGCATGTGTGAGAACCACTGCGACAAAATACCTGGGGCTCCTGCAGTAACTCTTGTATAAAGACCCTGAACCAAAGTCATCCTGACTTGCATGCAATTTGGAAGCAGGCATCCCCAGTGGACTGTTGCTCTTAGAGCTACTGCTAGAACCCACCTTCTATCTCAGCACACATTCTTGGCAAGTCTCAAAGCTGCTAGTCCCACCCCCTTCCCCACCTCCACTCTAATCTTCTAATTTACCCTCTTGCTACAGACATCTAAGCAATTTCCAGATAATGCCAGATAATTCATGCAACAGGTCAAATGAATGCAAACTGAAGAATTATCTGTGCACTTTGTACCCTGCTCTCTTACACAACCTCAAACTGCAGTGACTTTGGCCCTGAGACCTGACTCCACCCCCAGGGCCCAGACTGGCCAGAGGACACCGAAGTAAGCTCCCTCCCCTGGGTATTGTAGTTATCCTAGTTCTCTCAAAGTAGTAAGTGAGCAAATTACACAAAGCAATCAGAACTTATATTTTTAAATAATTTGTGAAAATATTGTTGTCTGCAATATTTATATAGCACTTTTAAAAATGTTTATTATGTCCTATTTTACTATTTTATCCCAAGGTTGATGTTATGAAATAGGTTTTCTAAATCAGGAATAATTATCATTACTTTAAAAGCTAAAAAAAAAAAAAGGGGGTTGATGATTTTATAGGCATAGCTGAGAGGGGATGGCATTAGGTGAGGTGTTGTTTTGAGACCCTGCAGGACTGGTCTCCACATGAAACTTGGCACAATTATGACAAATTTGAGTTCATCTTTCACAAACATCACTTGATCATGGAGCAGCCCTCCTCCCCAATTAATTAAAAGATTTCAATCACTCCAGAATAAAGTACGAAATCCTAGCATTCTAAGGCTGCCTAGGTCTGCCCCACATTCTTTCTCTTTATTCCTTGGCTTTATTGTTATTTGAATCATTATTCTTTGACTATTATTTCCACAGCCTAGAGCACTACTCTCTGGTCACAATAGGAGTACTAGTGTGCAAGTACAAAGAAGACAAGCATGACTCTTAACTCTCATGGAGTTTACCTTTTAACTTAATTCACCTATCAATCTTATTTTCTACAAATACATGTGAAAATTTTCCCTCAAGCCAGACTGACCTTGGCTGTGACTTACATTTTCCTAACTTCCTGCTGGTATGCTAGCCAGTCCCTCCATTTGAAGGCCCCTGTATCAGTATAGTGAGCTCCTAAGCATCTTTCAAAACCTTACTCAAAGAAACATCACTTTCCCACAAAATCTTATAATCTCTGGTATGTGCTTTAAAATCCTTCAGGAGGATGGTCCTTCCTGGTGGCCTAGGGGTTAAGTCTCAGCTCTATCACCACTGTGGCCTGGGTTCAGTCCCCAGTGAGAGAGCTAGCCCACATGGTGCAGCACACCTCTCTTTTTTCACCTGATGCCCCCCTCAGCAGTGTAATTCAGTAGATTCACCTGTTCTGCTTCCCACTCTATCTCTGGTGAATCCTCTCACTCCTGCCCTTCTGGCCTATACCCCAGTTCTACACAAAATAAAATTAAAAATAAATAAAATAAAATCCTTCAGGAGGAGTGTAGGTAATTATGAGGGGGATAAGATAGAAGAAGACTGGCCATTCTGGGGTACCCCTCTCCCTGCCCTGTAACAGTTACAGTTGATGGATAAACACATGAATGTAGTAAGTAGATGGAGGAAGAATTAGACTATTCTCCCTTTCCTCCCACTTCTGAATGTTTGAACTTTTCTATAATAAAAAGTTGAAAGTATATGTCTAAAAATAAATATTTTAATATATTTCCCCCCAGCATTTGCAGAGTCATTTGCTCCATTCTTTGCACTGGCCTTAAATGTTTTGTTTTTTATTATTTTCACATCTATCTTCCCTTCAGGTTGTCGACTTCTCTAATTCAGACCCTTTTGTTCTGTCTTACTTATCTATACATCTTAGGGTCTAGCACATTATCCATAAATTGATTAAAGGCAAAATGATCCTTAATTACAAAATTTGTTAACATGCTAGTAGTAAATTGAGATTACAGTCTTAAAAAATGGAGATGTTTTGATGCCTATGTCATGCAAATAAGAGTCTATAGCTGTAAATTCCAGTGCAGTTTCAAATTACAGAACATTAAACTCATTCTTGAATTTGATTAATAATTAAAAAGCAAATTAAAAAGTAGTCAAATGAAGAGGGACTTGGAATCTGAAGAACATGGCCACTTATCATTTACCAGTCCTCCCCCCGCCCCCAATATCAAAGCAGTTCATGGAAAGGCAACAAATTCTTCTCTGCAGAAGGATTTTGCAAGCAATTCAGCAAGTTCCAAACAATGCTGATCGCAAATACCTGAAGGACCGAGCAAAGGAAGAATTCAAAAGAAATAAAAGTACCATGAAGAAGATACAATCTGATGATAATCACTCGAGGCAATACAATATGCAGCTCAAGGAGTTAAAAAAGCTGTTGCTTTAGCAAAATCTTAACTCCAGCCCATTTTTCTAATTGATTGTCATATTTTTTATATATTTTGTTGAATTAAGGTTCAATATTGCACAGTTCGATGCCATGTCAAACTGCCTGTATGTATAGTACTTGAGCAAAATATCAGAACATGGAGCATGGGATGGCATGGCGAGCAAAGAAAAACACATCAGAAATAATTGCCTTCCACTGAAAACATATCCTGTATTTTGAAATTATACCCTATATTTTGAAAATGTCCTTGCAGAGTTTTATTAAAAAGGACACAGCAGGACTCAAATGGAGTCACTTGTACTAAGCCTCAAGTCAGCAAACCAAGGCATAGCACTAAATGAACTGCAGTTCCAATTATCTTCCAGAAATGTAATGTAGCTTTTTTTTTCTTTTTTTTTTTAAGGTTTATTTTTTATTTATACATACATGTTGGGGTACAGGCCAGAAGCGTGGGGCGGTGAGAGGGTTCACCAGAGACAGAGTGGGGAGCAGAACAGGCAGATCAGAAATACACTGCTGAGGGGAGCAGCGGGCCAGGCAGGAGAGGTCTGCCGCACCATGTGGGATTCTCCCCGCCGGGCGTCGAACTCGTGTCGCTGCTGCCAACAGCTCCGCGCTTAACCGCTGCGCCACCGGGGAGGCCCCCGTTATGTAACTTTTAAATGGGCGAACTGGAATTTCTCGGTCAACCCTTAAGAAGTAATGGGCCAGACAGACCCCTCCCATCCCTCATAGGAAGGTGACCTTGCCTGAGACAATCTTCTCTTCCTGTCTTCTCATCCCCCTTTCTGTCTATAAAAATCTATTTTGCATAGCTCTTCAGGGCTCCTTTTTACTTGCTAGATGGGCTACCGCCCCTTCACACGAATCATTTAATTCAGCCCATTAGATCTTTAAATTTACCTACTTGAATTTTGCTCTTTAACAGTGCATTAGAGGGAGGACTACACACTACACTATTTCAATCACAGCTGTTCCGGCATTTGCAAAAATGCTTCAGCAAAATATTTGAGCTCCAGCTCTCAAAACTTCTCTATACCAGTGCTTCAGCGAGTTTCAGGTAGATTAAGCCTAGTTGTCTGTCTGGAAGCCCTTTTTCTGTCCACAAATATTGACAATAAGTGGATACTGGCTGATTCCATTATCCTGGTGTTGATCAGCTCTATTCAAAATGTGATAGTATATCAGGGTGGCCCCCAGGAAAAGGGGAGTTTCCAGGTTCTCTGTCCCGACCAAAGGAGGGTGGAGCTGAGCAGAGAGAAGGAAAGCTGAAGAGGAGACTGAAGAAGGAAGGACGCAGGATAAAGAGCCAGAATAAGACCTGGAGGAGGCACAAGCAGCAGAGAGACATGTGAAGAAACTACACTGGCTTCTTGGTCCTGGGGCTGGTTGAAAAGTATGTGGATGAGAGACCCGTGGGGAGGTTAACAGCAGCTTTTATTTTGACTTTGATTTTGCTCTTTTCCTCCCAGGCTTGCTGGTTGTTTCTGACCCTTTTCGATGGGTCCCCACCAGAAGGTGCTTTAGACTTGTTTCAGGCTTTCAGACCTTGCTTTGGGCCAATCATCTTTGGGTGGACTTCTAATCACCCTCTCATTTCACCTCTGTCTACTTTTCTATTTGCTGACAAAGTACACTCTTATTCAAAATGGCAGCTGAGTCGTCTTTTTTTAGTCAAAGTAACTGTCCTTAAGCACTATATTTGGATGCTCAGATACAAAGTCTATTCAAAGAAGATAGAGCAGTGAGGGGTCAGTTGTATAAAACCACAAAACAGGGGCTTCCCTGGTAGCACGGGGGTTAAGTCTCAGCGCTATCAAACTATTGCCAGCCACTGCAGCATGAGTTCAATCCCCAGCAACGGAGCTGACCCATATGGTGCAGCAAACCTCTCCTGTCTTGCTCACTGCTCCCTTCAGTGTATTTCAGTAAATCCACCTGTTCTGCTCCCCACTCTTCTCTGGTGAATCTTCTCACTCTTCCATACCTCTGACCTGCACCCCCAGTTCTTGTATGCATAAATAAAAATAAGTCATTAAAAAAAATAAAACCACAAAACAGGGCAGCAAACTGAATACTTTAAAGTGTTAAGTAATTCAAAGGAAAACAGATTTTTGTGCATGTACTGTTTGTTGAAAAACCTGGTGGTTTTTCAGGCAGTGGTAACAATAATCCATGACTAGTAATCAAAAAGCTACACTGTCTCTTGATTCTGCTATGGGCTTTTCCTGAGTTTCTGTGATGATGTCACAGATCCTGTATCATGGGAAAAGTGTTTCTGTTCATTTCATTAAAGTCAGAGTCAGTCCTGGTTCAGACCTGAACCAGGTCAATCCTGAGACCCAGATTCAGAATAAAGTCTATAATCAAACTCAATCAAAGGAGTTGGGTAACCATAATGCAAAAAACCTAGAAAAAGAAAGAATTCATGAGGATGAAAATTGGAAGACACCATATAGTTCTCTGATCAGAGTGTACCAAGATCAGGTGCAGCTCTAGACTTTTACTATCCAACTAAATCACCTGCTCTCCACCCAACACTGCACCTTTGTTTTTGCTGTTGTTTTGGTGTGTTTATTTGATGAGAAAATAGGAAGGGATGGAATGGGGAAGCTGAATGGAAAAAGAACAAAACTGTTCAAATTTAGTGAAAATTAGTGAGACCTATAACAGGACTATAGGGAGGCTGGGTGGGAGAGAGACACTCAGCGGTGGGGGAGGGGGTGGGGGGAGGGGAGGATAAGGGCACAAAATGGAAGAGAGGAGAATACAGGGGACCATGGAGATGGATCACGGGTGAATTGGTGGTGGGCTGCCCAAGGGGAATACAAAATGTAAAAGACATAAATAACAATAAAAATATATATATAAATAACAATAAAAAAAAAAAGAAAATTAGTGAGACCAAAATTAGTGAAGAAAAAAAAAGAGAATAAATTTTTCTGTCTTTGGTGGAGATGAACTGCTCAGCTTTGAACCCTGGCGCTGCTGCCCCTCCCTAGGGATGACCTGTTCCCTGAAGCCCAAATAAACAGAGACAATCACTGAACTCTGTCCTAGAAACCCTCAACCTGTAGGACAGCCCTTCCCTAGGTATCCCGAAACCACCTATTTGGACAGTAGGAGGACTGTTGATGCCACACTGAAATACTTCTCAGTTTGTGTTCATGTGTGTCTCCTCTAGTGCCCTCAGTCACCCCCACCAGACCTCCCAAAAGTGAAGGATCCGGTCTTTTGTGTTCCTGGATCACTGATGGGAAGCATGCTGCTTAGCACATAAAGGATGGATTGATGATTAGAATGGTATCAATAGTCATTCATCAAAATACTCACTCTGAGTGTTCACTAAGGCTATTTTTTAAAAGTTCTTTTAATTGGGAAAAGTTCATATACAGTTTACTGCTGATTAGAGAATCTCGTCTCATCTAGGTTTTATCTTATGTATGAATGTAACAAATGGTGAGCTTCTAAATTTATTTGCTCTTCTTTTATATGTTTACTTGGCAATTCAAGTTAAAATATTCCTAGCAATACTAAACATGGAGCTTCCATACGACCCAGCAATACCACTTTTGGGAATTTACCCAAAGGACACAAAAACACTAATCCGAAAGGATACATGCACCCGAATGTTCATTGCGGCACTGTTCACAATAGCAAAGGTATGGAAGCAACCCAGATGTCCAAAAATAGATGATTGGATCAAGAAGATGTGGTACATATACACAATGGAATACTATTCAGCATTCAAAGAAGATAAACACATGCAATTTGCAGCGACATGGATGGAATTAGAGGGGATCATGCTCAGTGAAATAAGCCAGAAAGAAAAAGAAAAATATCGAATGGTGTCACTTATAACAGGACTATAAGGAAACCAAATAGGAGAGAGACACTCAGCGGGGGAGGGGAGAATAAGGGCACAAAATGGAATAGAAAAGAACACAGGGACCACGAACATGGATCACGGGTGAATTGGTGGTGGGTTACCCAAGGGGAATACAAAATGTAAAAAACATAAATAACAATAAAAATATATATTAAAAAATATTCCTAGCAATAAATAAACTAGTTGATGAATAGGAACAAAATAACAATTAAGAATAATAAAATATTCCTAGCAGTCTAAAACCCTGACCTAACTGAAATCTCACCCAGTAGCCTAAATTTAGTCTCTAATGTAAAAGTCTAACCCCAAACCAGAAGAAAAGTTGAAGACAAGTGTGGTTGAAGTCTACCCCAAGCAGCTTTATAAAGGGTGAACCCAGAATAGTAACAACTTTTAATGTGAATGTACTACCATCTTATTTATCCTGGTAAAAATACCTAAGACTATGCTCCCACTTCTCTGAAGACTCAAGGGACTTCTGTTCCTAGTATGAATTTGAAATATTTAAATGAGATATTCTTACTGCTAGGAAAAACTCAGACTAGAGATAGCAAAAATAATCCCCATATACCTAAAAGTGAGCACTGTGTCTGGAGTTAAAAAATTAATTTCCCTATTAGCGAGAAGGTTACAGCTAAACCAGCTGTAGAGGTTTTTAATTCTTGGGTGTGATTCTCTATTCTCAAGAGCAACTCAAGGGCAGCCTGAGAGCTCCTGGAAACGTTGTCATCGTGACAAGAGGGCCCAGCTCCGGGGTGGTACGTTCTCCAGAGGCTGATTTAGCTTCTCCCTCAGCTCAATGGACAATTACAGCCTGGTTTCAAGAGCAGACTGAAAAATTAACAGTCTCTGGAGTATTGAGGGAAATTATCAAAGGCACTTGGCCCCAGCACCAAAAGCCTGGAGAGTCTGGGCCTGCAGTTTCTTTGCCTTTGCCGGATGTATTAAGCTGTTCACTCTCTGGGGCTTTCTTCATTCATGATTTGAGAACAAAGTGGAGTGATGCTGCAGAGGACACAAATGATTATAAGTGCCTTCCCAAAATACCATTCAATATACACTGCTTTCCCTATGGCCTTTTGACAACTAAGAGGGCTGGCTTCTTCAGAAGTGTAAAAAAATATTACCTAAGACCTGGGCCTCCCTGGTGGCGCAACAGGTTAAGGCGCAGCACTATGAAGCTTGCAGAGCCTCTGCAGCTCGAGTTCGATACCCGGGCAGGGAGCTTCCCACACGCGCTGTGAATGGATATCTGGTGAATCTTGTCCCCTGTGAGTTCGGTATCTGGTGAATCTTGGTATCTGGTGAATCTCGACCACTGTGAGCCCGATTGGGTATCTGGTGAATCTCGGGTGAGCTCGATACCCGGCCAGGGAGTTTCCCACATGGCATAGCAGACCTCTCCTATCTCACCCACTGCTCTCCTCAGCAGTGTATTTCAGTAGCTCTGCCTGACCTACACCCCAGCTTGTATACATAAACAAATAAATCTTTTTAAAACTATATTATTCAAGATCACTTTCTTTTTTTTTTTTGAAGATTTATTTATTTATACATACAAGCTGGGATACAGACCAGAGGTGTGGGGCGGCGAGAGGGTTCACCGGAGACGGAGTGGGGAGCAGAGCAGGCAGATCAGAAATACACTGCTGAGGGAAGCAGTGGGCGAGGCAGGAGAGGTCTGCCGCACCATGTGGGACTCTACCGGGCTGGGTGTCGAACTCGCATCGAGCGCTGCTGACAGCTCCACAGCACAGTGCTCAACCGCTGCACCACCAGGGAGGCCCCAAGATCACTTTCTAAACTGTCTTTGGATGATGTCTTTCAGCTGTTATTTGCTTCAGGGGAAAGGAAGGTTTAGAAAACTTGTGACCAACTCAAGATGTAGGGAATGACTTTCTCCTTAAGCCTGTAGGAATGTTAAAAATAGCGGTGGAATTATAAAGAGGATCTCAGCCCTCTAGGAGAAAGAGGCAATACAAAAAAGCAGTGAGGTCTACACTTACATAGCAAGACCAGACAGTGGTTCTTTCTTTTCTCCCAGAAAGTATCATCCAGCTGCTTCCCTAAGACAGAACTCACAGTTGGGAGCAGAAGAAAGGATCAGCACGAAAAGAGAAATCCAAAGGAGGAAAAAAAAGAAAAAAAAACAGAGAAACAATTTTAATCTTTCTTGACTATTTTTCAAAAAGTATACCTAACAAGTGAAGAAGCACAAAGATACAAAGTAACTAGTCTTGCCCCACTGTCACTCCTCTTAAGTGAGCCAGGGGCTAAGAGGGGTTCTTTTCATGGGGTCTCTATTAAGTTTACCAATCAATTTAACATTGGCAAAACTGAAAGTAGAAAATAAGAAGGAAAAAAATAAAGAAAATCACCAATTCACACAGTCCCATTAACTAAAGGCAACCACTGTTAACATTTTCATGTATTCCCAGCATCAAACTTCAAAGAAAAAAGAGAAACAGGAAAGGGAGAGAAATAACGGAAAATGAAAGGGTAGGAAGAGATGGAAAACATTTACATAATCAATTGCATTATTAAGTGTTGAAATTTTTGTATTATTTATATAGGAAGGTCAACACTATATAGAAGTCCACCTTATCTAAGTTTCAATTTTCAATTCTTCCATTAACTATCTTTGCAAACTTGCCTTTTGTCATCTTTTCTGGAAACGGGCTTCCATGATCTCTGCAAGCATGATATAGGCATCAAATCACTTACGTCTGCCTGCCTTGATAGATTCTTCATAGATTAAAATGGAATTACATTTAATTGTCTTTCATTTGAGTTTATGTATGTTTCTGCAGAAAAATGAGACGCATAGGGTGTCTTAATGTGTCACAACCCCAAGCACAGTACTCTCAGAGCTGGCATGTTTAGAATGTTTGGTTAACACGGTTTAGGACAACATTCAATAATAAACATTAATTGAATTGAATACTTACATAGCAGATGAATTAACAAAGCAAAATACTTATAAAAACAGTGGGCACAAAGTAGTGGAGACAGACACTACACGACCAAAAGCCAGAAATACTCACTATCTATTCCTTTATAGAAAAGTTTGCCAATCCCTGGTATAGGTGACAAGAGAGGTGTAAACTGAGGTCAGTAAATGACTATTAGCAAAACACATTATTCTTAATACATCGCTGATGTTTTCTATTTTATTTCATTGACGAAAGGTTTTTTGTTTTTTTTTTTTTATTTATACATACAAGCTGGGGTACAGGCCAGAGGTGTGGGGCGGCGAGAGGGTTCACCAGAGACAGAGTGGGGAGCAGAACAGGCAGATCAGAAATACACTGCTGAGGGGAGCAGCGGGAGAGGCAGGAGAGGTCTGCCACACCATGTGGGAATCTCCCCGGCCGGGCGTCGAACTCGCGTCGCCGCTGCCGACAGCTCCACAGCGCAGCGCTTAACCGCTGCGCCAGCGGGGAGGCCCCTCATTGACGAAAGGTTATATGTAACAGTGTTTTCATACGATTTGATGTCTGTAGACAAATTCCCATTTTCCTTTACTCTTAGATATATTTTGCTTCATTTCTAACACCAGATATCTGAGTTTTACCAAAATACATTGGTGTCTTGCAATTCAACTCACTCATTTTTAAAATGTACATTTCATTGATTTTTGTAAATTTACAGATTTGTATGACAATCATCATAACATAGTATTATAATACTACCAAGAGAGAAAAGATTTTCAAGTAGCTTGTAAAGACTGTCCCTCAAGTGGACTTAGTGATGGAAGAATAATAATATAGTGCAAAGATCCTGGGCTCTGAAATGAACTCTGGTTTAAGACCCACCTTAGCCCCTTACCAGCCATGTGGCATTGGTCATCACCTCACCTCTTGGATTTCTGTCTCCCCCAGAAAAAGAGAAAGTGGCTAAAAAACTCTTTCTCTACAAATGTTTTGACTTTGTTGTCAGTGTTGTATAACTCTGTCTAGAAACAAATATACCATTCATCGATCTTTCAAAATAAGTGAGACACTGAGAATAAAAAAATAAACATAAATGAGACCAATGTGAACAAAATATACACTATCCACACAGATAATACCTAATACTAGACTGTATAATCTAATGAGTCATAGGAAAATAAACTGTTTTAAAGTGTAAGATAACAGTTTGCTAATAGTCAATTAAGTAAGCATCATAAATAGTATTCAAAATACAAAACTCAATAAGGGGTTGTATTAGCTCCAGTTGCTGTAACACAGTACCATAGACTGGATGACTTAGCACAACAAAAATTTATTTCTCACAGTTTTTGAGGTTGGCAGTCAAAGAACAAAATGCCAACAGATTTGACATCTGGTAATACCTCACTTCCTAGTTATAGGTGGCATTCTTCACAAGGAATCCTCACATGGCAGAGGGGTAAGGAGGTCTTTGCTGTCCCTTTTATAAGAGCATTCTTAAATCCTGCTCATGAGGCTCCACTCTCTAGTGACTTAATCATCTTCCAAATGTCCCACCTCCAAATATTATCACATTAAGGATTAGGTTTCAACCTATGAATTTTACAAGGACACAAACACTTGGTCTGCAGTAGTTGTCAGTTTTGGGTTTGTCAGTTTGGGTTTTCCCTTCAATCAGTTTATCCATCTACAAGAAGAAATAAGTATGAGGTTTTTGTTTTTTTAATTGCTTTTATTGAGGAAACATTGGTTTACAACACTGCATATGATTCAGAAATATAGGCTCACACCTGTAAGTGTGAATGTTATTACAATGTGTTGAGACTCATTTTCATTACCAAAGCCATACCTTACCTTAACCTGGCACTTTTATTTATTTTCTTTTAAAGATTTATTTATTTATGAATAGAAGAATTGGGGTGTAGGCTAGAGGTGTGGAGTGGGGGGGAGTGAGAGGATTCACCAGAGACAGAATGGGGAGCAGAACAGGCAGATCTACTAAATACACTGCTAAGGGGAGCAGCGGGTTAGACAGGAGAGGTCTGCTGTACCATATGTTGGCCAGTTCCCTGGCCTGATCAGGATAGAACTTAAGCCATGGTGTTGATAGCCCTGAGACTTAACCCCTACACTACCAGGGAGGCCCTGCCCAACCCAATTTGTTTGCTTGTTTTAAAAGCTTTATTTCATTTATTCATAAAATCTGGGCTGTAGGCCAGAGGTGTGTGTGTGGGGGGGAGTTGGGGGTGTGTGAGAGGATTCACCAGAGACAGAGTGGGGAGCAGAACAGGCAGATCTACTGAAGTACATTGCTGAGGGGAGCAGCAGGTGAGACAGGAGAGGTCTGCTGTGCCATGTGGGTTAGCTCCCTGGCTGGGGGTTGAACTTGCGCTGCAGTGGCTGCTGATGGCTTGATAGTGCTCAGACTACACCCCTTGTGCCACCAGGGAGGCCCCCTGACGCTTTTAATACAGGAGATGTCACTGCTTTGCTCAAAAGCCTTTCCTAAATTTCTGCCTCTTTTTTGATAAAAATCAAACTTTGGGCCTCCCTGGTGGCGCAGTGGTTGAGCGCTGCGCTGTGGAGCTGTCGGCAATGCGCAATGCGAGTTCGACACCCACCGATGCGAGTTCGACACCCACCGATGCGAGTTCGACACCCAGCCAGGGAGAATCCCACATGGTATGGCAGACCTCTCCTGCCTTGCCCGCTGCTCCCCTCAGCAGTGTATTTCTGATCTGCCTGTTCTGCTCCCCACTCTGTCTCTGGTGAACCCTCTCGCCGCCCCACACCTCTGACCTGTACCCCAGCTTGTATATATAAATAAATAAATCTTTAAAAAAAAAAATCAAACTCCTTACATTAGCCCTCAAAATCTATATGGTCTTATTTTTCTCCCAATCCTCTCCTCCATTCCAGTCACTCCCACTTCCTTGCCATTTCTCAAATACTCCAAGCACATGCCTAGCGCAGGCGCTTCCGCTCTCTCTTCTGTTACTGCTGTGCTCTTACTTTTCCCCAAAAGGCTGCTTCTTTAGGTCTCTGTTTATATGACATGTCAGAGAAGGCTTCCCTGAACATCCTCAATAACATGATCTACCCCAGAGGTTCTCAAAATATAGCCCTTGGACCACAGTATGCGCATCACCTGGGAACTTGTTTAAACTACAAATTCTGAGGGTCCCACATCAGACTATTGAATGAGTGCAGCAATTTGTATTTTAACGAGTGCTTCACTCCTAGGGGATTCTGGTGCAGGTCACATCTGATAGCACTTCACCCTCACCCCATTGCCCACACTTCCTTTTCCTCCTTCATTGTCCTTACTTTCATCTGCCAAACTCAGACTTTTTTATTATTGGTCTCTCTCCACTAGACTATCATCTCCAGGAGGGCAAGGACTTTTTTGTTTCCCAGTTGTGTGTCTGGCCTCTGGGATAGGGCTTAGCCTGACACATGGTAGGTACTCAATAAATTCATCCAACAAATGAATAAACTAGTTAGTGCGAGTGGCTAGAATAGCTAACTCCCAGGTTCTGGCTCTTTTCATTAGATCAAGATGTTTATTTATAAAAGCATGACTCCTGACCTCTGGAAGAATGGGGATTCTGTTGTGGTAGCAGCAAAGGCTCCCCACCTTGTTGAGAATGGATGTGGGGGTGGGAGAGATGCGGGAATGTGTGTGAGCTGGGACATATACAGACTGGTAGGAATGTGTGGGAAGCACTTTTTATCATTCCAAATTGTTTTTCCCAGTTAATCAGTATCAGTCTTTCCTTTCAGGGAGCAAAGACCTGTTGGAAAGAAACAGAAAATTTAAAAATCATTAAGTAGTTTGTTTTTTGGGTGTGTTGCCCTGCAGTTAGGAATTTTGCACTCTGACCTGCATGTAACAAATATTAAATGACCCAACACATTCTTTCTTGCTGATCAGAGTGAGTTAATTCAGTGAGAAGAGGCCTTTTTTTTTTGAGATGAGCTAAAAAATACTTTTTTTTCAGACCCCCAAATTGTGAGAGCTTGTCTAAAAGAAGTCTTCTGCTCTAAAATTCCAAAGTCCTACCTGCTTCTGCCTGACTAGCTTACTCAGGTTCTCAAATTCTTGTATTTCGATGTTGTTTTCCCAGATTAACCCAGTATTAACCCTTCCTTTCTGCTAATATAGAAACATAAGCCCCTCTTCCCGCATTAAGCTAATAATTCTTCCAGCCTTATGTTCATTTAGGACACTTGGAAATTTTTGTCAGAAACCATAGTAACTGTTCCAAAAAGACTGAAGGGAAAAAAAAACCATGGATCTCTGGGCTCATCTGATCCAACCCCCTCATTTTACAAATGAGAGGAAAGAAGTGAAGGAAAAGCATGAACCTGCCTCTACTCTGCTTGTGGGCACTGGAAGCTAAGTCCTCAGATGAGGTCCTTCCTCAGATGCTCTCTATCTGCAGTGCTTTTATGAATTGTGTGTCTATTATTTTGATAGATATCTTCTCAAAGAGAACATAGATATCTTCTCAAATCCATTCCGATATCTATGTTGGCCACACTGCATCATCAGAATGTATGTTTACAATTATTGCAAAAAAACTATCATTAGCCAAATTGGCACTGTTAGCTGCTTTGATATATAATCAACATGAATTTTTTAAAATTTCAAAATGGAAATAGCTTTATATTCCTCTAGGTATGTGATAAAAAGTTGATTACTTATGGTATTACTTATACTAAATACTTAGATTGCTAGAATATACTTGTATGATATTATGCTTGTATTAAATTCCTACCACGGTTGGCATAACCACTATTAAAACATTAGAGCATATCCTCCCAGACATTTTGTATTATAAAAAGGATAAAAGTTATTTCCCCCAATATTCAAACACTACAGCTATGAATAAAGTACAAGTGAAAATACCCCTCTTTTCTCTCCACCCCTGTGACAGGCAGAATATTTAGAAATCTTTTAGAACAATTTTTCCTGTTCCCTTAGAGAACATGCCTATATAATCCCTGAGACTGTGAATAAGATGTATTTTACTTTCATGACTGGGTTATGTTACATGGCACAGTCAGCTTAATATAGGAGATTATTTGGGTGGACTTGACCTAATCAATACAAGTCCTTTAAAATTATAGCATATTCTCTGACTTGTGGCAGAAGAGGATGTGAGAGATTTGAAGAGTGAGGATTAGGCACACTTGACGACAGAAGGGACCAAATGACAAAGAATGGGGATGCGTATGGAAGCTAAAAGCAAGGGACCCCTGACTGACAGGCAACAAGGAAATGGGACCTCAGTTTTACATACAAGGAATGGGATTTTGCTGTAACAGTTTTGGTTGCAGTTCTCATGTGTGTGGAGGGTGGGGTCCTCACAACATCAAGCAGCTGGTGTTCTACATTCAATTCAACTCTGACAATCCCAAGACAGTATCATAACCTATAGGTTACCTACCACCTCTGCTTCTGACCAGTCAGCTATCGATCACAGCCTCCAAGGACTCTGTCCCTCCTCAGGTTCAATTAATTTGCTAGAGTGACTCACTCAACTCAGAGAACTATTTTACTTAACTGATCATTGGCTTATTGCAAAAGAATATGAATCAGGAATAACCAGACAAAAGAGATGTCTATGGCAAAGTATAGGGAAAGAGCACAGAGCTACCATACCCTCCCCAAGCAAACCCCACTCTCTCTGAATCAACACGTGTTAGACAAACCGAAAGCTCTCTCTCTCTCTCTTTCTTTTTTTTTTTTAAATTCTTGAATCCTTTTTTTTTTTAAGATTTATTTATTTATACATACAAGCTGGGGTACAGGACAGAGGCGTGGGGCGGCGAGAGGGTTCACCAGAGACAGAGTGGTGAGCAGAACAGGCAGATCAGAAATACACTGCTGAGGGGAGCAGCGGGCGAGGCAGGAGAGGTCTGCCGCGCCATGTGAGATTCTCCCCGGCTGGGTGTCGAACTCGCATTGCTGCTGCCGACAGCTCCACAGCGCAGCGCTCAACCACTGCGCCACCAGGGAGGCCCTCTCTTTCTTTTTTTTTAGGATTTATTTATGCATACAAATTGGGCTACAGGCCAGAGGTGCGGGGCAGCGAGAGGGCCCACTAGAGACAGAGTGGGGAGCAGAACAGGCAAATTGAGGAAAATACACTGCTGAGGGGAGCAGAGGGCGAGGCAGGAGAGGTCTGCCGCGCCTTTGGGAATCTCCCCAGCTGGAGTCGAACTCGTGTTGCCGCTGCTTCACAGCGCTGCGCCCAACCACTGCACCACCAGGGAGGCCCAAACCGAAAGCTCTTTGACCTCATCCTTTTGTTTTTTTTTATGGAGGCCTCATTACATAAGGCATGGCTGATTAAATCTTGGGGAGTTGGGGGCCTCCCTGGTGGCACAGCGGTTGAGCGCTGCGCTGTGGAGCTGTTGGCAGCGAGTTCGATACCCAGCCGGGGAGAATCCCACATGGTGCGGCAGACCTCTCCTGCCTCGCCCGCTGCTCCCCTCAGCAGTGTATTTCTGATCTGCCTGTTCTGCTCCCCACTCTGTTTCTGGTGAGCCCTCTCACCGCCCCACGTCTCTGGCCTGTACCCCAGCTTGTATGTATAAATAAATAAATCTTAAAAAAAAAAAAATCTTGGGGAGTTGGCTATCAAATCAACCTCAAGTACCTCTACGCTCCCTGGAGGTCAGGGGTGGTTGGGTGGTTATGAAAATTCTAGTTCTCTAAATTATATGGTTGGTTCTCTAAGCAACCTTAGTTGCCTTTCAGAAGTCACCTCATTAACATAACAAGAGACACCTTGATCGCTCTCAGCAGTTAGGAAATTCTAAAGATTTAAGGAGCTCTGTGTCAAATACCAAATATATATTTCCTATTATAAATCACAATTCACAGTCAGTCACCTGAATAAGCTTGGATGTTAATTCTTCCCCAGAGTCCTCCAGATGAGAATGCAGCCTGGCAGGCAAATCGATTTTACTTTGCGATTCCCTGAGCAGAGAATCTAGGCAGGCATGTGCCAAACTTCTGACAGAAACTGTGAGATCATTACATAGATGTTAGTTTAAGTCGCTAAGTTTGTGATAATTTGTTTTGCACCAATAGAAAACTATTAAACCCCCAATCCCATGTCTCAGTATGTATTCACTTAACACGCAGACATTTTAAGTCCTATACAAATATATATTTAAATCAATCAGCGCTATTATTGGCACCTTGTTTTCTGCATTGAACATATTATCACGTGTGTCGTGTTTATGAGACAAATTTCTAGGTTTGTCAATGGGTATGCAATGAAAAATTTTGAAGAGACTGTCAAGTTGCCATTTCGAAAAGATTGCCTAGATTCCCAGTCCTACCCAAAGTCTATGAGGCCAAATTTGTTTTAAGTGGAAATTAGTGACTGTAATTTAGTAGTGTGTTACCAACTCTAGTTATGATCACTAGAATCTCTTGAGTGGTGTGACCACAGTATTATACCCTACTTTTGTACTTCATTTGCCATTTTCAGCTTAATTTTGTATATCTTTTCTACATTAATATCTGTACATTTTGGTTAATTGTTTTTCAGTTCAGTAATCTTTCCTTCAATAATTTCTTTTACTTCTAAAGCAACCCCCAATCTAAACCTCAGAAGTCCAATTGCTTGCTTAGATAAGTGCAAAAAAAGTAATTTAGAACAGCTAAATGTTCAAATACTGTTTTCCTAATAGACTGTTTTTTTAGAGTAGGTTTAGGTTTACAGCAAAATTGAGTGGAAGGTACAGGTATTTCACATATGCTCCCTACTCCCACAAGTGCACAGCCTCCCCACAATCAACATCCCCCACTGGTATATATGTTACAATTGGTGAATCTACAGTGACACAACATTAAGACCCAAAGTGCATAATTTATTTACATTAGGGTTCAATCTTGGTGTTGTTCATTCAATGGGCTTGAACAAATGTATAACATGTACCTAACATTTTGGAATAGAGTAGTTTCACTGCCATAAAAATTGCTGTGCCTATTCATCTCTACAGCTTCCTTAACCTGGCAGTGATCTTTTTATTGACTTTTTTCACTTAGTAGTAGGCATTTTAGGTTTCCTCAGTGTCTTTTCACGGTTTGCACCAAATAACATCCCATTTTCCAAATGTACCACGGTTTATTTATCTGTTCACTTACTGAAAGACATCTTGGTGGCTTCCAAATTGTGGGTATGATGAATAAACTGTTATAAACATCCCCGTGCAGGTTTTTATTGTTGGCGTAAACTTTTTCAACTCCCCAAAGACTCTTTTGTTTCTATTAAGCACTCATGAAATCTAAGTAGATTGCAGTCAGTTATCAAATGAGATTAAGTTGACAATAAAACGACTAAAAGAATTAAGTATTATTCATTTATTTAATGTGATTTTTTCATGGGAGACCATAAACACAGACCCCCACTACCACAAATGATGCAGTCAAGTTTCCCACATTTAAGGAAATCACAGAGCTCAGCACACCCAGGTAAAATGGGGGACCCTTGCCCTGGTGAACCACCTTTGTGATCATGGTGTCTCTCCTGCAAGGTAAGTATGAAATTAAGTATTATTTAAACTACCAAATTAGGGCCTCCCTGGTGGCCTAGAGGTTAAGCCTCAGGGCTATCACCTTGAAGGCCCACTTCAGTGACTTGGGCTTGAGTTCGATCCCCGTTCAGGGAGCTGACCCACATATGGCACAGTAGACCTCTCCTGTCTCGCCTGCTGCTCCCCTTAGTAGTGTATTTCAGTAGCTCTGCCTGCTCTGCTCTCCCTCTGTTTCTGGTGAATCCTCCCACCACCTACACCTCTGGCCTACACCCAGTGCTTCTATGCAAAAATAAATAAATCTTAAAAATAAAACAAACTATTGAATTAAGTTTCAAACATGCCCATATTTCTATGGAAAGAGAAAGCAGTTCTTTTAAAGATACCATATCTGGAGAGAACCAAATCTATGTCTGACTGACTGAAGAGCAAGGTACTTCCTCTTCCATTCTCTATCAGGTAAACTTCCTTCCACATTTGCCCTGAACTTAACATTTAACTGGTTTTTCAAGTCTTAAATTCACAAGTAATTATCAATATAAATGTGTCCTGACCAGTGCAGGGGATTATAAGTTTGGATTTGGGGGCCTTCCATGATAAAGCCTTCAAACTGTGTATTCAGCTTTGTTGATTCAAGAACAGGTTTTCTCAACTTTAGTGCTATAGACATGTTAGGTTAAATAATTCTTTGTTGCAAAGGTCTTTCCTGTCCAATGTAAGCTATTTAGCAGCACCCCTAGCTTCTACCAACTCAATTCCAACACTACCCAAGTCATGACAATAAAAAATTTTTCCAAACATTGTCAATTGTTACTGGCTATGGTGGACAAAATCAGGCCAAATTGAGTCATTGTCCTAAGATCACACAAGACTACTCAATTTTCCTTAAAACAAACAAACAAACAAAAATGAGGTTCTCCCTGATGGCTCAAGGCATTAAGTCTCAGCACTGTGAAGCTTTCTGCAGTCACTGCAGCACAAGTTCAATACCCAACCAGGAAGCTTCCCACATGATACAGCAGACCTCTCTTGTCTCACTCAGCAGTGTATCTCAGTAGATCTCCCTGTTCTGCTCCCCACTCTGTCTCTGGTGAATCCTCTCAAACCCCACCCCTCCTCTGCCCCACCCCACCTCTGGCCTACATGCCAGCTCTTGTATGCATGCATAAATAAACCTTTAAAAAAAAAGTTATTTTGTTATCCCTGCTTCGCTGTCATCCCTGCTTCCTCTTTCCATCCCTGAGCAACCATTAACATGTTTCCTGTCAATACAGATTTATTTTTATTTTCTAGAATTTTATATATACAAAGAATTACTCAACATGCATTCTTTTTTTGTATGGCTTTCTTAATCAGCACAAGTATTTTGAAAGTCATTCTTGTTTTGTTGCCTATATCAATAGTTCATTCCTTTATTGCTGAGTATTTTTCTAGTGTATGTATATACTATCATTTGTTTATCCAGTCACCTGTTGATAGACATTTGGGCTGTTTTCAGTTTTGGGTGGTCAAAAATAAACTCCACCCATGTGTGGACACATGCTTTCATTTTTCTTCAGGAACTCCTCAAAGTGGAATGAATGGTCATGTGTTTGGCATATGCTTAACTTTTTAAAAAATTGCTAAACTGTTTCCTAAGAGATAATACATTCACACCAACTGTATGAAAGCCCCAATCTCTTGCCAAAATTTGGTACTGTCAGGTTTTTTTTAATTCTAGCCATTTTAGTGGTTGTATAGTGATAGCTATTGTGATTTTATCTCCAATCATGCAACAAATTTTCTCTAGATATAGAATTCTGAGTTGACAGGTCTAATTGTTTTTTTCAGACAAAATGCAATTAAAAATAAAATTCATCTATCTCTTTTCCTCTAAAGTCATTTCAATAATTCTCCATAAATGCTCCCCAGTTGTTCTCTGAGCGCTTTCACTTTTCTTCTTGATATTTGGTTTTCAGCAGTATGAGTATGATGTTCTTGTTATCTTGTTTGGGTTTCACTAGTGAGTTGACTCTGTCCTGTCCAAACCAAATTTGGAAAATGTTCAACCATTATTTCACCATAACATACTAATTAATGTATATCAGTGAAAGTTTAAGCAATTTTACCTACAGCTTTTGCTTACCTCCTACAATTAAAACTAATTTGTTGATATGCCACGTCCTTCCACAAAAATATTTTTAAAACTTTTTGAGTCAGTTAGTCAAAGATAACATAGAGAAGAAACCCATCCTTCTTCCATTCACTTATTTGGTTAACAAGTATTTATTATATAGGTACTGTTTTAGGCGCTAAGGTAGAATCATGGGCAAAATAGTAGTTACTACTGAGAGAATAGAAGAAACTGTAAAACAAATTTTTTTTTTTTATTTATACATACAAGCTGGGGTACAGGCCAGAGGCGGGGGGCAGCGAGAGGTTTCACCAGAGACAGAGTGGGGAGCAGAACAGGCAGATCAGAACTACACTGCTGAGGGGAGCAGCGGGCGAGGCAGGAGAAGTCTGCCGCACCATGCGGGATTCTCCCCTGCCGGGCATCGAACTCGCGTCACCGCGCCGACAGCTCCACAGCGCAGCGCTCAACCGCTGCGCCACCGGGGAGGCCCCGAAACTGTAAAAATTTATGTTAACTTATTTAATCTTGTAATAACTCTATAAATAAGTAATGTTATTACCCACATTTTACAGATGAGGAAGATGAAGCTTAAAGAGGTTAACGTGTTGCTATTCATAAAGATGGTGCCTTCCAAAGTACGTAAGAAAGCCCTTGCTTCGTCCAAAGCTGACGTCAAAGCAAAAACTTTGAAGGCCAAAGCATAGTGCTGAATGGTGTTCACTTTCAGGTGGCCCAAGGCAACAGTGGCCCTGAAGGCAACCCAAATATACTTGGAGAATGTTTGGAGATATATCAGGAGAAAGAGGCTTCATCACTCTGCCATCATCAAGTTCCCTCTGATCACTAAGTCAGAAGACAACAAATGACATATTACATTCACTGCAGAGGTCAAGGCAAAGAAGCTCCAGGTCAAAGAGGTTGTGAAGAAGCTTTATGACATTGATATGGCCAAAGTCAACACCCTGATCAGAACTGATGGAGAGAAGAAGGCATGTTTCTGTATCTTGACTATGGTACTTTGGATTCTGCCAACAAAATTGGGATAATACAAATTGAGCTTAGCTGGCTAATACTAAATATAAATTTTTTCAATGTAAAAAAAGAGGTTAACATATCAATATGTCCAGGGTCACATAACTAGTAAATATCAGAGTCAGACTTAGGACTGAGCTATTCTGGCTTTAGAACATATACTTCTAATCCCTACTACTTCACTCACTGAAGAAAAACAAATGGGGACTATAGTATGGTTAGTTTTTATCTTTAGCCTCATGAGCACTGAGCAAAGTAGACATTCTGACACGTTTTCTTATCTATAATAAAATTACTGGGATTCACTAAACAAAGTGAAAGTTTAAGAGCTTTACAGTAAAGGCTGATCCATGTTAACTGGAATTAACGAGTCAAACATGAAAATAATAAAGTACTATACAAAAACAAATTATAGTTGTAGTTACTCTGCAATAGATCCACAAGCGAGAGATAGGCAAAATAATGGCGAGAACTGTCAATAGTTTTTATTGACATGATGGCTTTCAGTTTCTTTCTTCATTTTGAGTAGGTTCTAAAAAACAGATGACCTAACAGCTTACCATAGTTGTTCTTTGTTATTGAGACCTGATTTTCCCTTTTCATTGATGATTATGTTGCATGCTGTTTCCATAACAATCATGACATATAAAAGAGTTGGGTGTTTTTAAAAAATAAGTCTGCAACGTTCCTTTTGCAGCAAGAACAGCTTGCCAGTAGACTAGAAACAGATGGTACTAGAAAAATAGAGGAGATGACATAGGGGCAATTCAAAAGATAGTATACTAAAACATTTTTTAAAAAAAGGATACAGGACATTTATCTTGGAAAGTACAAGGAAGCAACAGGACTTTAGAGTTAGGGATCACTGTTTATTTTGTCTTTGACTTTTAATAATCCTAGTTAAAAAATAAGTGTTTCTTTAACATCTCTAATTCACAATTATTTAAAACATGGCATCTTTAAGATTCTGAAAATGGAGCTGATAGAAAAATTAGTAAGGAAACTTAAAATGAAGGGATATTAAACACAGAGCTCAAAACAAGATCACTGTGGCATTTTCTTAGTAAATAAACTTCATTCTATGACAAGATTCCAGTTAATGAAGGCTCTCAAATAACAAAAACCAAAATAACAAGTAACAATTAGGGTTTATTAAATGCTTACCAGGGTTCAGGCACTGGGCTAAGTACTTTACATTGATTGTCTGTCTTCTTTCATCTCCACCACAGCCCTCTGGGGTAGATATTAATTATTATTATCTGCACTTTATAGATAGGAAAACTGAGGCTCAGAAAGGTTAAATCACTTGCCAAACACCACATCACTAGCAATGGCAGAGCCAACAGGGATTTTAGGAAAGACTTTCTGACTGTAGAGTTGCTTCACCTTGAAAGCACTGTGCATTATACACAGTGGGTAAAAGCAAAAAGGAAAAACATAAAACTCCCCTCTGATTATTGTTCTAACTTGATGCAAAAAAACATGCTCAGCGCTTGAGATGCTATTCTTGTGTTATTTGCATAGCAGCCTTGTGGGTACGTTTTATCATCCTCTTTTTACAGATGAAATAGGTGAACCTTAAAGAGGACAAATAAAGTGATACAGGCACTCATCCAGTAATATTGGCAGATGCAAGACTTGAATCCAGGGCTGTTTGTCTTTGAATCCCTACAGTTCTTCAGAGGTTCCTTTGGGCTATCAGTGAATACCCCAGACAGATGTATCTTGCTTTCTGTTCCATTTGTAGAGGAGCAAATGCTCCCTCCCACCTTCTTTTCTTGGGTAGGCATTCAAAATACCTATTTTCCATGACCACCTTCCACTGGTTGACTACCACAGTTCCTACCCAGACAAGGTGAGACCCTTTTTACTCTGACAAGCTTTGCCTGCCTGCTGTTGTCCTCATCTCCTCGTCCAGATTTGGTCTCTTATGAATGTTCAAAAGTACCATAGTCATACTCGATTCTAGTATTCACCATACCCTAAGTCATATGGGGACTGTTAGTTTTCCCTCTCCCTACCTCTCCAGGGCTTTGGTTCATATGCCACCCAACAGTGTTTTTGATGGTTTTTTTGGTCTTCCCAGTATCTAACCAAGAGCCTGGCATATGGTAGATGCTCAATGAAAGTTTGATGAACAAAGACTGACCTCTGAAGTCCTGTGTAACTACCAATATGTACTGAATACCATAGCTTGAAAAACCCTGCAACTTACAGACCAACACACACACACACACACACACACACACACACACACACACACAGAGTCATATGTATTGGTGAATCTATAATACTTAAAATGAAGCAAAAATAACCGATTGGTAGAGTAAATGTGTATATTTTGAACGTATTTTTCTTTTTTCCAAACAGCTAAAGATTATTTTCTAATTATAATAAGCACTAATATTTATAAAAACTGGTCTGCATTTTCAAGTATATTGTCTCATTTAACCCTTATGATCAGTTCTGTGAAATAGTGTCACTAGGTATTTTATAGTAAGATAATGAGCTCAAGGGAGATTTACTCAAGATCACACAGCCAATAAACAAAATGTGGGAATAGACCCCAGCTTTTAGTACAGCATTCTTCCCACTACACTACCTATGAAGAGAGAGAAATGCTGAAAATGAATTATTATCTATAAAATACAGATTCACAGGAAATAGTGAATAAGGATGATTATTATCTTTTCCTTTATACCAAAGAGATAGTATTTATTTTGGCAGGCACTGGTAAAAATATGTTTTTATTAATCTTTCTGGCATACTCTTCAGACTCTTCAGATTGTTGCTATCAAAGAACCACTACAGTAGTTCACCCTTCTATTAAGTTATAATTAAAACCCCCCTTTTCCTCTAAAAGGAGTCGCGCCTGTGTTCACTTACCAAGTATTATAACATATTGCCACTCTAAATAGTATGAAGAACTCTAAGGAAAATCTTAAATAAAACTCGACCTTAGATTATGACCCCAAAACATGTCTACAAGTCTCAACAATGTTATAGCTACCGTTTCAACATTTGGTAAAAGGCATACTGTATCTGATGTACGGTTGTGGGGAAAATGCGTTACGATGACGTTGACAGGTTGTGGGGAAAAAGCTTTTTTAAAAACTAATAGTGGCATTAGCCTTGGACGCTGCGCCACCGAGACGAACACCGCCCCCACCCCGAGCCACGTGGGACTGTCAGCCTCCCCCCCAGAGCGCTTCCTTCCGCAGTCCGAGGAGGGAGGAAACTGACCTTAGGTGGGGCGTGTCCGGGGGCGGGCCGAGGTGACCTCGGTGCTTCGGGAACCCGGCGGGCGAGCTTGAGCGCCCCAGTGCCCGCCTCCCAGCCCCGCCCGCCCACAGGTGTCCGAGAGCACGTGAAACGCGGGCTGCGCGGGCGGAGGGGCAGGCGCGGGTACTGGTCCCCGCCCCCGCCTCGCCGCCCCAGCACCCGCTAAGTCTAAACCGAGGGCGCCCGCTGCTGCGCTGGGCTTCTCCCGCACCAGCGTTTCTGTCCCGCCGGACCGGGACCGAGAAGCAGGAATGTGAGCTTTGCTGGGAGAAAGGCTGGAGTCGGGTCTCTAACCCGGGTTCACGGTTCGGAGGCTCGAGAGACCCTCCCCCAACAAGGTTTGGGCCTGTAACTCAACTAATGAGAGCGTCCAGAGAGGTGTTCCGTAGTTGTTATAGCTATAAATCACGGATTTCTATAATTTTACTGTTTCTTAAGTACTGTTTTTAAAAGGCAATTTTTTTTTTAAAAGCATTCTTTATAAGGTATGGATAAAATGCATATTCTTATCTGCAATCAGAGGGTCTTGAAGGATAATTTGCCCCGTTCTTGGATAACTTTGGAGTCTTCCTCAGTTTTCCTTTCTCTCTAACTATAATAATGAAAATTCGGTTGCCATTATTTTTTCTTAGAAGGGTTTTGGACCATTTTACTATAATCATATTTAGAATGCTGGATTCCCCCCCCACCCCCCGCCCAATCCAAAGTAATAAGACTAAAGTGGTAGGAAAAAGTGAAAAGATAAACTTTCAGTCAGGCGTTGTCGTTTTTAAGGTCCTGTAGAAATTTTTGTGGTCGTCTGTTAAAAGAATTCCGGTGTCCAACATGTTAGTAAATATACACACACTTATAAAAATTACTGTTTACAGTAGGTCTGTTTTTCAAACTTGCTAGTGAGTTAACTTCACTAGTACTTTGTACCTCTTATTACAAACAGGGGCTAGCATATATCTAATACAATTTTCATGTTGAATAAAAGTACTTATGTTTGTAATGTCACATTGTAATGAATTGTGCATATTTTACAGAGGTCACTTACTAAATTGAAACTATCTTTGCTATTAATCCTCTTACCAACATCCACTTTCATTTTGACTTTTCCTTTCTTAGATTCAGAATAAACTTTGATTCTGGATTCCATGTAAAACTTTCAGATATCCAGCATTTAGTCTTCTTTGGTCTTTGCTTCCATTCTTCGTGTCACTAGATAAACATTTTCTTACATTCTAAAATATTTGCTATTCCTGTTAAAATATTTTTTGTCATAGTATTTTCTCCAACAATGTACAAACCAACACCATTTGAGGCATACAAGGTGAAAGAAAATCCGGAAAATAATTTAATATAGCATCCTAATCTTGATCTGAAATAGCAGAGTGTGCAGTTAACATTACTATGGTACACAGAAATGGCTGATGGTGGGCATCTAGTTCCAAAAACAGAAGTCACTAATGAATATTTCCAAGGAAATAAATGAGTGCAGAAGTATTTGTTCTATTGCTAGTGATTGAGTTTCACTGGTACTTTGTACCTCTTTACAGAAAAGGATTTTGTGGCTACAAAAAGATTAGTTATATGTAACTCTAGGTTCTCTATATATTCTAGTTTCTTTCAGGAAAACTATCCCAGAGCTAAAATGAGAAGTATGGAAGGCAGCTATGCTCATCACTGTACCAAAACACCGCACATGAGAATAGAAGGAAATAGAAAAGCCAGATTTTTAGAAGTTCATATCTACAGAGTGGTAAAACAAGCTATAGGAAACCTATTTCAGAAGGTTTCTTTCATTTAAAAAGAAAAATTTATCTGGATAATAAGCACATTAAAGCTAAGGTGACAACTATATTCTACAATGAAGTAGAAATTATGCACCATACAAGTTTGCCTTTAACTGTTTCCTAATTGCTTTGCATGAGTTTTCCTCTTGCAATTTGATTGTGGGTTCCTCTCTTAAAGGATTAGTTTCTTTTGCACAAACCAAAGAGCTTTGCTTAGCACTTAACACAGAGTAGGTCCTGAAATATTTGTTAACAGATTGGTTAGAGAAGTTGTAAAATGATGTTGTACACCTGCAGGGAAGAGACATAATGATCTAGCAATTAGCTTATTAAAAAGAAACGTTCTTTCTTCAAAGGATCATTTCTCAGAATCTGCCCTGATTGCCAACCAAAAAGGCTTCAACCGATTTCACCCTAGATTTCTGCTGAAATTCAGCTACAGTCAATAGCTGAAGAAAATGAAGCCATTTATTGAAATGGAATGAGCCATTTTTGAGAAGCAGTGATTTCACAGCAAGCGTTGGGTATAGCAACCTGGGTGGATAAGCTGATGTAGATCTTAGTTTACATGAGATCATGCGGAAAGACTTGATTCTTTTTAGTTTTCTCATGCTTGCAATCAAATGAGTGTACAGTGGAAAAATGTACTCATGGACTCTTTAGCGAAATAAAACTAGAGTTAGAAGTAGAGCAAGCTGTAGGCTTAAAGGCTAATCTAAACTGAAAAAACTGGACGTCTAGGAGTACCAGAGAATGAACGGGTGACCTGAACTTCGATAAAAGCAGCTGGCTTTGAATGGAACACTCCAAGAGGCCAGCCAGGAGCAAATTCATAGGGCTCACAGCCACAGAGTTGATCATTCCCAGATTCTGGGATAAAGACGCCCCCCGACAAACCCCCAAACCCCCGCCCCGCGCCCAGCACTCCCCGGCTGAGGGACGTGGAGAGCTGTGGGGAGGGAGGAGCCAGTCCTGGGCTGGGAAGCGACCGGCGGAGGAAACGGCTCTGGGGGCTTGTTCCGGACCTGGAAGAGGGAAGGCTGAAGACGTGGGGAGTAGAGCGGGGTGAAGGGATGCCCCGATCTCGATATCATCTTTGCAGTTAAAACAGGAATGGTAAAAAAAAGGTTTTGGTCTCCACCGGGCTACCTCCTCGGCGCCCCACCCCCCAGCTGGAGCTGAAAGTAATTCATACAAAAGGAGGACTAGCTTGTGCCTGGGGAAATTTTAGGGACTGTCGTTAAACTCTCAGTAACGTAGAACTAAGGGATGCTCGTCCCCGCCCTTTAGCCACACGCGCTTTACTTCATCGGGGTCGACAGGAGCATGCGCGAGACGATGTGTGTTCTTCAAAGGCTGAAAGCACAATGCTCTCGATCCCTGGGAGATGGGGGGAGGGGACGGCGATTGAACGGGTGCCTGGTGGAGGTGGCGCGGGGTAAACTGGGAAAGTGGTGTCGTGTGCTGGCTCCGCCCTTTCCCCGAACCGTATATAAGTACCGTAGTCGCGGGGAACGTTCTTTTTCGCAACGGGTTTGCCGCCAGAACACAGGTGAGTGCCGGGTGTGGTTTCCGCGGGCCTGGCCTTGAGTGGCTGCGGCCCTCACGTGCCTAGGTCTGCTGCTTTGCTTCTGGGCTTCTTTATGGTGTTCGTTAGGCCGAAATTCGGGTTGAGGTGGGTGGGAGAGTTCGAGGCCTTGAGCTTCCTTCAGGACCTCCGAAGCCTCGTGCTCGAGTTGAGGCCTGGCTTGGTCGCCGTGGCCACCGCGTGCGAGTCGCATCGCACGTTCCCGCCTTCTGTTGATGACTTTAAAGTCGCCGGGCAAGTGTAATTAAAAGAAAATACCCGCTATTTTTCGTATCGGGAGTCTTAGGCGAGCTGTTTCCGAACCTCGACAGGATGGGCTTCTCGCGCTCGGCGGGCTGTGGGCCGCGGCGAGTGGCGGAGGGCGGCGGCGAGGCCTGTTCCTGCTGGCGCACGCGTCCGGCGAGGCGCGGCCCGCGATCCGGGGCGCCGCGAGGGACGGGGTTTCCGTGGAGTGGGCAGGGGGCGGTGGGCAACCTCGCGCCACGTTCCGCCGCCCCGCCCAGCCCGGGCCGCTCGCACCAGTTGCGTGCGCAGAAAGATGGCCGCTCTCCGGCCCTGCAGCTGGCAACTCAAAATGGAGGACGCGGCGGCCCGGGAAAGCGGGCGTGTGAGTCACCCACACAAAGGGAAAGGGCCTTTCCCTAAGCCGCCGCCGCTTCCTGTGACCCCGTGTTGTACGGGGCACCGTCCTGGCGGCTCGATTGCGCCTCACAGCTTTTGGAGCTGGCCTTGGGTTGGGGGAGGGAATTAGGCGATGGAGTTTCCCCAGTCAGTGGGTGGAGACAGCTTGGCACTGCTTGAAATTTTTGGAATTTGCCCTTTGGATTTGGATTGTGGCTTATTTTCAGCTCTCGGGGGAAGTCAAGATTTTTTCCTTTTCCAATTTAGGTGTCGTGAAAGCCACAGCTAAGCTAAGCCAAAATGGGAAAGGAAAAGACTCACATCAACATCGTCGTCATTGGACACGTCGATTCCGGCAAGTCTACCACTACTGGCCATCTGATTTACAAATGTGGTGGGATCGACAAGAGAACCATCGAGAAATTTGAGAAGGAGGCTGCTGAGGTAGGTACAAAACCATTCAACAACGTAATTGGTCTGACTGGCACATTAACTGGTAATTTCCTGAAAAGATGATAGTTTGTGAAGATCTGAACGGCGAACTTTTAGTCGTGATTTGCTGTGTTTATGTTAGCTATTGAATCAGTTGGCTGTAACCATGTGTTGAATAAGGAAAAATCATTAGGTTTGTCGTCGTAATGTGGAATGCACCATTACAGCTAAATAAAGTGGGGAGGGTGAGGAATTTTAATGAGTTCGGTCATGGTTTTTGTTGACGAACCATTCTTAATCCTTACAGATGGGAAAGGGCTCCTTCAAGTATGCCTGGGTCTTGGATAAACTGAAAGCTGAACGTGAGCGTGGTATCACCATCGATATCTCCCTGTGGAAATTCGAGACCAGCAAGTATTATGTGACTATCATTGATGCCCCAGGGCACAGAGACTTTATCAAAAACATGATTACAGGCACATCTCAGGTTTGTATTAGTAATTCCCGATGGTAGTTTTTTGGATCTGTTCTCTACATTGGATAAAATGGCCTTGTTTTTTTCCCAAAGGCTGACTGTGCTGTTCTGATTGTTGCTGCTGGTGTTGGTGAATTTGAAGCCGGTATCTCCAAGAACGGGCAGACCCGTGAGCATGCCCTTCTGGCCTATACACTGGGTGTAAAACAACTAATTGTTGGTGTTAATAAAATGGATTCCACTGAGCCACCCTACAGTCAGAAGAGATACGAGGAAATTGTTAAGGAAGTCAGTACCTACATTAAGAAAATTGGCTACAACCCTGACACAGTAGCATTTGTGCCAATTTCTGGTTGGAATGGTGACAATATGCTGGAGCCAAGTGCTAATGTAAGTTACTGTGTAAGACAGTTGAAAGGTGGTGTAAGGGGCAGAATCAATATTGATGCTAATTGGCAGTTTTGTTCGTAGATGCCTTGGTTCAAGGGATGGAAAGTCACTCGTAAAGATGGTAATGCCAGTGGTACCACACTGCTTGAAGCTCTGGATTGCATCCTGCCACCAACTCGCCCAACTGACAAGCCCCTGCGCCTGCCCCTCCAGGATGTGTACAAAATTGGTGGTAAGTTGAACATTCTTGGAATACAGTCTGTTGGAGTATTTTCTACCTTACAGTATTTGTGATAATGCTTCTGTGAATAATTTTAGGTATCGGGACTGTCCCTGTGGGCAGAGTTGAAACTGGAGTTCTCAAGCCCGGTATGGTGGTCACTTTTGCTCCAGTCAATGTTACAACTGAAGTAAAATCTGTGGAAATGCACCATGAAGCTTTGAGTGAAGCTCTGCCTGGTGACAATGTGGGCTTCAATGTCAAGAATGTGTCTGTCAAAGATGTTCGTCGTGGCAATGTGGCTGGTGATAGTAAAAATGACCCACCAATGGAAGCTGCTGGCTTCACCGCTCAGGTAACGCTTTGTAAGTGATGAGATCTTAACTTCCTGTCCAATCCTATTTTTGAGACTAAATACATACACCTGTTTGTTTTAGGTGATTATTCTGAACCATCCTGGCCAGATCAGTGCTGGATATGCACCTGTGCTGGATTGTCACACAGCTCACATTGCCTGCAAGTTTGCTGAGCTGAAGGAGAAGATTGACCGCCGTTCTGGGAAAAAGCTGGAAGATGGCCCCAAATTCTTGAAATCTGGTGATGCTGCCATAGTGGATATGGTTCCTGGCAAACCCATGTGTGTTGAGAGCTTCTCTGACTATCCTCCTCTGGGTAAGGATGAGTGGCAAGTGTAATTAGAAAATTTTTACTTAAGTCCTTTCTATATACCAAGTGTTTCTAATGATGATACTCTGTTTTAACAGGCCGTTTTGCTGTTCGTGACATGAGACAGACAGTTGCTGTGGGTGTCATCAAAGCAGTGGACAAGAAGGCAGCTGGAGCTGGCAAGGTCACCAAGTCTGCCCAGAAAGCTCAGAAGGCTAAATGAATATTATCCCCAATACCTGCCACCCCAGTCTTAATCAGTGGTGGAAGAACGGTCTCAGAACTGTTTATCTCAATTGGCCATTTAAGTTTAATAGTAAAAGACTGGTTAATGATAACAATGCATCGTAAAACCTTCAGAAGGAAAGGAGAAAGTGTTTGTGGACCATTTGGTTTCTTTTGTGTGGCAGTTTTAAGTTATTAGTTTTTAAAATCAGTACTTTTTAATGGAAACAACTTGACCAAAAACCTGTCACAGAATTTTGAGACCCATTAAAACAAAGTTTAATGAGAAACCTGTGTGTTCTTTTGGTCAACACTGTACTATAGTACTAAGGATAGGATTTCAGTAAAAGAGTTGCTGAGTTCTGATGTTGCATCCTAGGTAAATTTATTTCTGGGTGGGAATTTCTGGACTTAATATCTTAAGGGAGAGAATCTATAGTGAGAAGCTATGGAAGCCTGCTTTTGATTGGCAACGCAGAAAAGTAGAGTATGTTTCTATGTAAGCTTATAAGAGGTCCAAACTCTGTATTATGTACAAGTCCATGTGTTTCTTACAAGGTTTTTTTTTGGTAGCGCTACGTTAAGTAAGTGGTTTAATATCCATTTAGTTTTTCAGTTAATAGAATGTGTATTCTCAAATACTGAAATTTTAAAGAACCTAAAGTGAGGCTTAATTAGTAGTCGTATCCAGGTTAAGGAAAAATAAAACATGGCTGGAAGTTGAGTGTGTTTTCTGTCAAATTAGACTTCGAACAATTTTGTACTATAAAAGCAAGGTTGGGTGAATTGGGAACATGCAAATTTGGTAGTTTTAAAATCTGAAGAGCTAGTGCAATAGACTGGGGGGGGAAAAGGAGGGGTTTATGTGGGACTCCATTTTTCATTTAAAAAGGCTTTAGGAATTTGCCAAGATACTTCGTATTGGGATGTGAATTTATTTTTTTGGGTGCACAAACTACCTTGATGGTTAACCAGAATGGCCTGCCCACCTTTAGATTCTAAGGGGGGATAATTGGACTACCAAGTTAATTGGTTTTCAGGTACAGTGCTTGTTTTCTGTAGTTGGAGTAACGTGTATTTAAGATGCCATGAATCTTTGAAAATAAGGCAAATTCAAGAATTTTGATGACCTAACGCTTTTGGCTTATGAAAGATTTAAGTTCAGGAAGTGGAAAGTTACATAGAATGTATATTTATGCCTAGTGCAATGTGGCTTGCTGTAAAAGTGACCATGGAATTTTCAGATGCAGTTGGAGGATAAACTGGATTTGTGGCCTATAAATTGCAGTATTTGTGGCAGTGTCATGAGATAACTGCCTCTGAAGGTAGAATGACAGGCTCACTGCTTGTTACTAGAGGATACAAGTTTGAGTAGTAGCTGGCCGAGAAGTTGGGTTGATAATTGTAAAACTACTGAAGTACAAAAGACATGGTCCCCACCCAAAGTGTATGACTTGGCACAACATTGCTATCACTCATTTTGAGAAAAGAGTATGACTGCTGGGGTTTTTGTTGTACTTCATAGAAGAGGGTATAATCACATTTGTTGAGATAATAGCATGGCTTGAGCACCACCTACTGGCTCAAGATATAAAGATGTTTCACTTTGCAGTACATTGTTTTCTGAGTCACTGAAAAAAATTTTCCAAATTGCTGCTGGTTTGTGCTGGATCTAGTTGAAATTTGTCCCCAGAAATTCTGGTGTGATTCTTAGAATAAGAAATGGGAAATGCATTCTTTTTAGGAATTTACACATTGCCACTAAGACAAATAATCAGCCTATACCCAGAATAAGCAATTCAAAATAACTTCTAGCCAGTCAAAGCTCAAATATTGTATGCCCTTGACCCACAGTTAATCCTATAGGTAATTTACCTCTCAAATTTCAAAGTTTTATTAGTGTCAACTAGCAATCCAGTGTTGTGTTCTTTTACCAATGTTGACAACTTGTATCTATTGGCCAGCCAGAATTTAGCTTTGGGTAACTACCTTAATGTGACAAACTTGTTCTAGTTACAATGCCTTCTGAGGTGATTTCAAAAGGCCTTAATTTGGAGACTGATTTTTAAGTATCCCTGGTTTTATTTGCAGCAATCAAAAAGCAAACTTCCTGATGGTCCCCAATACCACTTTAGATTTGAAAATATTTGGTGGTTTTAACTGAAGTAAAACTGGCTTAAACCATTTTTACAGCTCTCAGGTGTACAGTGTGTTAATTTGATGTCTATATACTGCATTATTGCCACCAGTCTCCATATATCACGATACAATTTATCTTAACCCAATCTACTCGCCTTCTCTGCTAACCCATTTTGTTTTTAGGTAATTTAGTAATTTGTTTTCCATATGTGTGAAATCAGTTGCTTCTGCATCTGACTTAATTTTACTTAACATAATAGCTCTAAGTCCATGTCACAAGCACAAAGTTTTGTCTTGATAGCCAAGTATTGTGTATATGAACATCTTTACACCACATTCATCCACAGATGGGCACTAAAGTTTTTAACCCACCAAGTATTTTTAATTTTGATACTTAAAAGTTCCTTTTAGACAAAAAAATTAACCACAAATTAAAAGTCTTACAGGAAAAAGACCAAACTGCTAAATCAGGTTTACTCATGCTTGAAGTTTGATAGAGCAGCAAGACGCCTACAGAGGCAGTTTTTTCAAAAGTGAGATTTATGTGGTTGCTTGAGTTCTGGTTCGGCTGTAAAGGCTACTGACTATAAAGAACTCGACTTTTAGTAATTTTCAGTATGAAGTATAAGAATCTTGGAAGAATATTCCTAGAATTTGTTTTTATATTTACCTTGGTAATCTTTTTTTTTTTTTTTTTTTTTGCTGAGTTGTGCCAAAACATCTTTTGAGTACTGTGTTCAGTTCCTGAAGTGGGCAACTGAAGAATGCCAACTCATTCCTCGAGTGCCAAGATGGCACTACATAAATTTCAGATTAATAAACACTAGTTCATTTGTCACGAAATGCTGGCATTAAGTCAGTTGACTGATGGGAGTTTCCTCTGGAGTTAGGTCATGTGTTTTTGAGGGAGTGAACAGCCTGAGTTCAGGGTCTTAGAATGGAGGAGAGCATCCTGTTTTAGATGGGAGAGGAAGCAGAATTTGACATTTTCCTTTTTGTCTTCCTGAACTTGAAAGATCTGGTTTGTATTTCAGGTTTGTTTTTTTTTTTCCCACCACTTCCAATCCCCAGAGGTTCTCCGTCGCCCAGCTGATATCAAAGTCATTTCCATTTTTTGTATGTCTGGGAACTTCCATTACTAACTAAAACTAGAATTGAAGCATAATTTGTAAATACATGACTTGCTCAGTTAGTGGTGGTGAATTTGAAAGGGGAAAGCTGACTTAGGAAACGGCCACATGGCTCCTGAAAGGTTGGCCCCTGATACCATGGAAATCTCAGAGAGGCTACCTGGTTTTAAACGTTGCTTTCTAAAGATCAGTAATCCAGTAGTCATCAGGAGAAAGGAATGAAATCACTAGAAGAAAATGGTCATTTACCTTGGACTGCCTTTGGCAGTTTCAGTGGGTCTAGGGGTTTAGAGTTCAGTTTTAGAGTTCAGTTTGTAGTCCCGATAGGGCAAACATTGTGACAACAAAGATAATACTAAGTTATTGTTATAATAATTATGTCCAAGTCAAGCAGAGAATATTAGAAAGCTTACTAAGTAAGCAAAAGATTTCCCATTTTTTAAAAATCAAGGTGTTTACATACACAAATTCACCTCCTCTATATAGTTCTGTAAGTTCTGACAGGTGTATACAGCTTCCCACAGTTAAGATACAGATTTCCATCACCTGCACCTAAATTCTCCTACCCCTCTCCTCTACCCTATGAGGTCAACCCCTCTTCTCTACCCCAACCCTTAATAACCACTGATCTACTTTCTGTCCCTATAATTTTGTCTTTCAAAGCAATAACATCATATACCGAGAGTCATACAATATATAACCTTTGAGTCTGGTTTCGCTATGATGTATTTGAGATTCATCCATTTTGCATTTGTCAGTAATTTGTTCTTTTTAATAGATATGACAGTTTATCCATTCCCAACTGAAGGATGCTTAATTTTATTCAGCCTTGGACAATTACTAATGAAATCACTATTACAAACATTCATATGCAGGTTTGCATGTGTGTAGGTTTTCACTTTGTGTAAATACTTACGAGTGGGATTGCTGGGGTTGGCAAGGTTATTAAGTCTTATAAAAAATTACCAAACTTTTCCAAAGTGGTCGAATCATTTACTAACTTTTAAGTGAAATTTAGATTTTTATTTTGCTACAATTTTTTCAAATAAGAAAAAGATCTGGGTGGTAGAAAGATTCTGCAGGACAACAAAGAACTAAGCTGTTTTTAAAAAACATGCCTACTATGTGCCAAGCATTACTCTAAGCACTGTCGATAGAGTTGTGAACAAAATGGAGACAGTTCTTGCCTTTTGAGAGAGATATTGATAATACTAAATTGTGATTATGCTATGAAGGGAAAGAGATGATACTATGAGAAAGAGTAAAATGGACATAATTTGGATTGGCTCTAGAAGGCATTTGTCAGGAATAGAATTAGTATGAAGGATAAGTAGGAGTTATTGGATTGGAAACACAAAAACCTTTTGCCTCTTAGACATCTCGATATATGAGGTTCAAAACTTAAAATTAATTACAAAAGTCTAAATTCAAAGAAAACAATCTTTTCATCTAGCTTACTCTATTCTACTTTGAATATATTCATTGAAATCTTAGGTTGGTTAGCTCATCTAAGTGTATGTCAAATACTGAAGAGTAGAGATAGCTTATTCAATCCTCACAATCGGTTTCGTAAGGGGCAGGTATTATATCCTCATTATAGATGACTGAGGTGTATAGAGAAGTTCCTAAGTCATCCCATTGCTGGATAGATATTTTTAGCAATATTTATTTAAATTTTCCTGTTTGTAACTTAACAGTCATACCTGCTCTATTCTCTAGAGTAATTAAACAATTTCACGCTTCTACAAATCACTTACTGAATTGAAGACCATTGAAACCCCTCAGTCACATCTGAGACAGACATTTTCAGTTCCTGCAACTATTCTTAACCATAAGTCACATGGTTTCTAGGTTCTTTCCTTGTTCTCTTTACCAGTTTGCAGCTTTCAGAGTGTTTTCACAAAAATTAAACATATAGCTGTGGATGCATAAAAGAATGAGCTCTCTTGAAATTTATATATTTTTATTGAGTCATTTGTTTTAGAGGTATAACATCTCCCCCTTCAGGTGGTGTTACTACACCACACCTACCACTAAACCACCCACAGTGCATCCCCATAGTCCATAGCGCTCCCTCGCAACTTTGTTTTTATCCCTACCCTAACCCCTCTCCATCTGGACTCAGTTCTATAGTTAGTTTTCAAGGGTTAGTTTTTCAGTTTGTGGAATAGAAACCAAACAAGACATTGGATAAAGCCAAACTCAAAAACTCTTAATTTACTTTTCCCTTTTGAGAGAACAAAAATTGTCACTTAATATGGTCAAGGTGACAGTAAAATCTTTGTACTATGAATTAAAATTTCTATTTTAACCAATCATGATTTTCCTAAAAGAGGTAAGTATTTGAGCTTTTTGTCAAATTTTACATCCAGGACAGAGCAAAGCAACTATATATGCAGTCTGGATATTGCCTTTAACATAATCTCTTCGAGACATTATGTAAGCAAGGTTACTAGATTGTATAAAGAATAGATTTTTATTATTTTTGTAGGTGAATATGTGATTTATTTTAGATTAAAATTTTCATTAACATTTTTAAGTGGCAGGTATGCATCATTAAAAATGGATTTTTAAATAGATAGTCTTAAGTCAAAAATAGGTAGTTTCATTCATTCCAGTGGGTATAACTGGCAGTAAAATTCAACGGAGGACAGCATGGTGAGGCTCTGCAAAAGTGTGGTTTCTGGAGGGCAAATGCCAGATGGCTAATATCAAAAGAAAAAACAAGGTATTCTACTTGGTTAAATTTTCAGTAAAATCATGTGATTGAGGGTATATCCTAGTTGGTATTATGATTAACTGTAATGTTGCCACATAAATAATTTGAGTTCCTGTGCTGTCTGGAGCCACCTAATCATGAGGAAGGAGTTCTCTCAGCCTTCCTTTGGGGCCATCTACAACAATTTTAAGATTTATTTATTTATGCATACAAGAGCTGGGGTGTAGGCCAGAGGTGTGGGGGTGGTAAGAGGATTCACCAGAGAGAGTGGGGAGCAGAACAGGTGGATTGACTGAAACACACTGCTGAGGGGAGCAGGTGGCCAGATAGAGAGGTCTGCTGCACCATGTGGGTTAGCTCCCTGGCTGGGGATAGAACACTCGTGCTTCAGCAGGATCAAACTCGTGCTGCAGTGGCTGCTGATAGTGTCATAGTGCTGAGACTTAAACCCTTGCGCCATCAGGGAGGCCCCCATCTATAATTTTCTGAGGCCTGAGTTGCAATCACTTAGGTGTAGAGGGTACCTCTATATCACTGCAACAAAGGAATGGCCTGGCCCAGCCTCAACCTGCATTCCCTCCTGTTAGCCTATTGCCATACCTTCTTCATTGACTCTTGGCACTTTTATGTTGAGCTTCCTATAGGTTTCTACATAGGGCTTGCAACTCAGTAAATATATAATAGGAAATGTTTTTTATTCAGTATGGTTGGGTACAGAAAACATTTTTTCACTGTCTTTATGTTGAGGTCAGTGAATGTAGCTCTTGGAACTTGGTTTCTTATTATTTTAGGCAACTGCTCATTGTTTTTTTTCTTGGAAGCTTTGATACCTGAGGTTGTTCTGTGAAACTAGAAATACATTCAGTGTTTCCTCCTCACTGCTTGAAATAACACACACACACACACACACACACACACACACACACACACAGAGAGAGAGAGAGAGAGAGAGAGAGAGAGAGAGAGAGAATTCACCAGAGACAGAGTGGGGAGCAGAACAGGTGGATCCACTGAAGTACACTGCTGAGGGGAACAGTGGGCAACGCAGGAGGGGTCTGCTGGGCCATGTGGGAAGCTCCCTGTCCAGGTATTGAACTTGTGCTGCAGTGGCTGCCTATAGCTTCATAGTGCTGAGAGATTTAACCCCTTGTGCCACCAGGGAGGCAGGCCCTGTATAGATTATTTGAATTCTAGGTTCCTGAGTCAGCACATACTGTAAAATTAATTGCAATGTAGCTTCTGCCAAAAGCAGCTAACACAATGGGTATTTATGGAAGCAAGCCAGTGGTTTTCACATGGGTGGGCATCAGAATAACGTATGGAGATTGTTAAATATTGATGCTAAGAATTGCTTGCAGTAAGACTTGGCCATCTACTTTCGCAATCTCTATTAGGAATTCTGATGTCCAGCCAGGTTTAAGAATTGTGCTCAAGGGCTCACCGATCATATATTCTTTTAATTTTTTAAAATACTAGTTTTATTGTTAAATATTTCACATACCATAAAATTCAACCATTTAACTGCACAATTTAATGGTCCTTAGTATCTTCACAGAATTGTACAACCATCACCACAATCTAATTTTAAAACATTTTCATCACCTTAAAAAGAGATGCCCTCATTAAGGGCAAAGAAGCCACCATGACTCCTTCACAATTCTTTTAGTAAGTCTGCACACCAATAAGGTTTTAACTAATAATATATTTAGCTCTTAGGGCTGCAAAAGGAACATGAGCAAAATCATGGCTCTTTTGGTGAGACAGAAGGCAGTGGACAGACATAGTTATTGGGAATACAACCAGTACTATTTATCATGAGCAAGTTACTTAATATCTCCAAGTCTTGTTTCCCTTGCTCTAGAATGGGAACAGTTTTATTTATTTTTTCTATTTTTTCAAAAAGATTTATTTATTTATGCATGCAAGAACTGGGGTGTAGGCCAGAGGTGCAGGGGGGGTGAGAGGATTCACCAGAGGCAGAGTGGGGAGCAGAACAGGCTGATCTGCTGAAATACACTGCTGAGGGGAGCAGTGGGCAAGAGAGGAGAGGTCTGCTGTGCCATATGGGTTAGCTCCTTGACCAGGGATCAAATTCATGCCACAATAGCTTGATAGGGCTGAAACTTTAACCCCAGCGCCACCAGGAAGGCCCCATTTTCAATTACTTTTTCCCTAGGGTGTCGTAGTCTGTAGTTAGATGTTTGAAAATATTCTTTTAAGTGAGATAAGTTTGTATAAGTTAACATATTGTAAATTGTGGATTTAAAGAGGTTTCATATCCTAAACTAAATAGTAGAACTTAAAACAAATCTTTTCTATCAAATATTTTTCAATGAGACAGCTACTATTGTAATGGAATTACATTAAAATCTTCAATTTCTTTATATGAAGAAATTCTGACTTAAAAACAGGGAAACACTGGTTACCAGTTACTATGGATTTACCTTCAATGTTAAGATATCATGGGCAAGACAGCTCCGTAAGAAAATACTGTATGATATAAGTAACTACCATTACTTTATTTTCCCTTAACCAGGTAACCAAATTTTCCACATTGTGGACGGTAAGAAACATATATGATGTTTTCCAACCTTTCTATTTTATAGGGTTTTCATTAGTGTTTAAAGAAAAACTAGTGAGGTTTCCGGCAGAATTGCAGAAACCTTAAAAGTTAATATTCACTCTGTATACTACATTTCAATATTGGAATCTAGCTTAATTAATTCAGGATGATTTTGTATAGTTTCAAATTTTTAGCCCTAAGAATTTGAAGTTTTTGAAATTGCTTCCTAACCTAACAGCACAAGAATACTAGCTTTCAAAACAAGTTGAAAGATAAGCCTTTTAATTTGGGTTCACTATACCTCTCTTTGATGAACAAAACAAAATTAAATTAAATTAAAGCACCTAGGAGAATAATTTAAGAGTTTATAACTAATTTTTCAGATATGCAAAAAGACCAAGCACCTCAGTCGGCATTTTCAGCACAATTATAACCTCCAACCTCTTCATAAATTAATGACAAACCCATAATAATCTAACGTTATTTTAACATGTGCACACAACTTCTTATCCCATATCTATACCTGTCTCTCTTCAAATCTGTCTTTATCATATAAGCTTTGATCAAGTTTGGTCAATTCATTCATAGCTGCCTGTCTTTGCTGAGTGGTCTTCACAAATCTTAGCAGATTGATGATGGCAGCAGGTGTCACTCCGGGTATACGACTAGCAGCCCCAATCTAAGGGTTAAAACCACAAAAGAAACAAATGAGCTATGTCAAATCAAATAGTGTCTATTTCCCTCTTAATTTGCACCTCATGATTTGTAAAATATTTTCAAACTATTATCTTAATATATCTTCAAAACAACCACATATAAAGTATGTAAAGAAAATGTGACTATTGTTAGTTCTTCATTTTGCAAACAAGGGAAACTGAGACTTAGAGTAGTTAAAATGACTTGGACAAGATCACATAAGTAACAGATGGTAGTGTTCTTACTTTTTCTTATTGAAGTTAATGTAATAACCCTAATACCATGTTGAGAGCACCCTATAATCAATCTCACAAATTTTCTTAGGTATATTTTTACAGTGAAATGTGTAAGTATATATTCCAAGTAGTATAAAGACTATTTAACCACATGCTAGCTCAGTTCAATTTTGCTACCAAATAAGTCTAGCAAATGTTGGCAGATTCTTTTGTATTTTAAGAATGGTGGTATAGGAGTTGTGAATTCTGACAACTGAACTATCTATGGCAATGGCAATTTCTACAATATCAACACTATTATAATGCACTAGACTAATATTGTAGTCACTAGCCACATGTGGCTATTAAGCACTTGAAATGTAACTAATCTCACCACAGGGGTGAATTTTTTTTTTAAAGATTTATTTATCTGTACAAGCTGGGGTGCAGGCCAGAGGCATCGGGTGGCGAGAGGGTTCACCAGAGACAGAGTGGGGAGCAGAACAGGCAGATCGGAAATACACTGCTGAGGGGAGAAGCGGGCAAGGCAGGAGAGGTCTGCCACACCATGTGGGATTCTCCCCGGCTGGGCTTCGAACTCGCATCACGCACTGCCGACAGCTCCACGGCGCAGCACTCAACCGCTGCACCACCAGGGAGGCCCAGAGGTGAATTTTTAATTTAATTTTATTTTTAGTTTTAACTTGGCTACTGACTATTACCTTGGGCAGCACAGAATATGATTATCCATAAAAATGTAACCCAAAATGAACAGGATATAGAGAGTTAAAAAATTTAAGGTCTATTTGCCTGTTTTCTATGATGACTAATAACAGCACACAATATTGATAAAATCACGCTTCCCTTAAAAAACATTATTTTCCAAAGATTTTTACAGGTCACATTTTTGTTAAAATGTCCCTTTAAGGGAGGGCTGTGAGCAAAGTTTGGAGGGGGGCTCAATGTCTATGGTGTGGTACCATAATGGTAGATGTTGTGTGGTAACATACATTGGAGGGTGTGATCCTATGCCTCTGAATCAGATACAGTGTTGTAAACCAGTATTATCTCGATAAAAAGTGAAAAAAAAATACAAATGAATAGAAAGAACAATAAATAAATAAATAAATAAATAAAATGCCCCTTTATTTTAGGAACCAATACTAAAATAAACACTGGCTATTAAATTATGATACACCATGAATTTTTAAGGCATAACTCAGTTTCAGAGATGTTATAACCTATAACTTATAGCCTATGTATATTTAAATATTTGTTATTAGAAGTCCAATACTATACACTTCTTGTTTACAGTCATGCATGTGCACACACATATACAATATTTAGGGTGACGCATGGGGTAGAGGGTATCTTTGGCTCCCCACTTCCTACTAGTGGCTCCCAGGGCAACACTATGGAATCCTCAGGGTCACTACTTGGGATGGATCTGAATAGTGATTTGAAAACCACTGACACATACTACATTTTAACATACTGCAGTTTCTTTTAAGGCGCACACATATCCTAAACTGACTGCACTGATGGATTAGCACATGACTAGGTCTAAAGAGCAACTATAATTCTTGACTCGAGTTATTTATTTAAACTAAGCTTTATCATTTCTCAGAAAAACATACCAATATCTGTCATAGAAAGAGATATATGAAAATAAGAAGTATTTTGTGATGAAATAAAACATTAGTTAGGTAGTTATTTAAACTAGGTTTAAAAAATGAAAGCACGGGCTGTTTCTATGTACCACCTGTTTTCTTACCGTCTGAGGGCGACTGAAATGTAGCTTCTCTCTAACTTCATGGGACAAAGACACATCCCTAAGAGTTAAATAATCTAGGTCTTGTGGCAGTTGGAGGGCTTCTTCTCGCTGAACTTCCTTTATTTCTTGTTGCTGATGAAACACCACCGATTCGTAAGTGGCTGGTGAACAAAATTATGACACTCAGATTATGTTAACTTATATTTTTATAGTTTTTTACAAATTACAAAGAGCTTTTGTATACATGATTTCATTCAACACTTATCTCAACACCACAAGATGGGTGGGGTAGGTGTTTTCTTTTATGGATGAGGGAATTGAAGTGAAAATTAAAGAGAAGGAACATCTTTTATAGTAACTACAACATTCTGTATGGTAGTTTATCGTATATCCTTTTTATTTAAAAAATCTGGAAGATTAAAAGCAAAACTAAATTGCTTTCAGTAAAAATTTTAGTGGAACAATTCTCTTTTCTTTTTCTGAGTTTGTGACTTTTGTATTAGGTTCCATAATCAGAATTATATTCTTCTTTTTTATTTTTTTAAAGATTTATTTATGCATACAAGCTGGGGTACAGGCCAGAGGCGTGGGGCAGCGAGAGGGTTCACCAGAGACAGAGTGGGGAGCAGCACAGGCAGATTGACAGAAACACACTGCTAAGGGGAGCAGCGGGCGAGGCAGGAGAGGTCTGCCTTGCCATGTGGGAATCTCCCCGGCCGGGCATCGAACTCGCGTCGCTGCTGCCAACAGCTCCACAACGCAGCACTTAACCGCTGCGCCACTGGGGAGGCCTGGAACAATTCTCTTAATAGGTTGTGGGTTTAATTTTTTTTTCAATATTTATTTTTTATTTATGCCTATAAGAACTGAGGTGTAGGTCAGAGGTGTGTGTGTGGGGCGGGCAGTGGTGTGAGAGGATTCACCAGAGACAGAGTGGGGAGCACAACAGGCAGATCTACTGAAATATACTGCTGAGGGGAGCAGTGGGAAAGACAGGAGATGTCTGCTGTGCCATGTGGGTTAGCACCCTGGCCAGGGGTCGAACTCATGCTGCAATGGCTGGTGATAAGCTTGATAGCACTGAGATTTTAACACCTGTGCCACCAGGTAGGCCCAGTGTGGGTTTAAATTTTAAGACCTAAAGATGGAATGTTTCTACACGAAAATGGTTTTCTGAATTATGTTCATTTGAAGCTATAATTTTAAAAAGTGGAGTTTCTTAGATAATAACACATAATTTAAAGAAGGTTTTTATTTAGATGTGAAATTAGAAACATAATCCCACAATTGTTTTTTAATCAAAACATTCTGTTCCTAGAAAAGTAAATCTAAACCTGTTTTAAAACCTAAACCATAATTTAATGTGACTTTTTCCAGTGGTGATGACCCTTCATCCCTCTTTAAAAGAGTAAACACAAGAAGAAGTATCTGGTACAGAACCCCAATTCCTACTTCATGGATATGAAATGCTCCTAGGATGCTATAAAATCACCAACATCTTTAGACATGTACAAACAGTAGTTTTGTGTGTTTGCTACTTCACAGTCCTCTGCTAGCCTACAGGAGGAAATGTAAGGTTTACAGAAGAATGCTCCTTCACTAAAGCAGCACTCTAAGCACCCTGATTCCAGATGAATAGGAAACCATTCCAATAAACACATTCTGGATTTAAAAAGGAACAACATAGTATATACATGCTGCATACCTGAAAATCATAAAATGTTATAATACAATGTCACTTACAAAAAACAACAAAAAACCCCACCTACACTGAGGTGCTCATTCTTTTCTGCTTAAGAAAGCTTGTTCTTCTCTAAAGGTTTTGGGAGCATTGGCTTCATTACCTGACTGGTAGCCGGAAAATCAACAACTCTGAGTTGACTCTACCTATGAGTTACCCTCTGACTATGGATACATCATCTTCTGTGCTTCTGCTTCTTTACCTAGAAATTGTAAGGGCTGACCTGGATGACTTCTGATGCCTCCATGACAACTCAAGATAGCTGTGAAGTATAAAGGCCTTGGCATCAGACAAGTTAGGTTCAGAGTGCCACTCACTAATTGTGTGATCTTGAGCAAGTTACAACTTATCCGTAAAATTAAGACAATAATGCCAATACCCATCCTTCACAGGACAGTTCTAAGTATTAAATGAAATAATGCATGTAAAGGGCTTAACATAATGTTATTATAAAATAACAAATTAGCACAGCAAATTATAACACAATTTTATATAACTCATGAAGAGACTCTTCAGGGGATCATAGAATATAAATAAGGAAGTAATGTATATGTTAAAGGTATATTGGTTTAACCTTATAGATATTGGACTGTTGGAAAAGTCATGACTCATTTTTGCTTGAAAAACACAGAAAAAATATGTCATGACTTTTCCAACAACCCAATATATAATAGCTAAACATAAGATATAATACAAAGAAGAATCTGAAATTGACTTCTTCCCTCCAAAATTTGATTAGTGGGAGATCCAAATAGTGACATTGAAAACCTCTGATATACAGATTTTAGCCTACTGTGGTTTCTTTTAATCCCTGGATATAAATTAAAATTTTTAAAGATTTTTTTTTTTATTTTTGCATACAAGCTGGGGTGCAGGCCAGAGGTGTGAGGCGGTAAGAGGGTTCACCAGAGACAGAGTGAGGAGCAGAACAGGCAGATTTACACTGCTAAGGGGAGCAGCGGGCGAGGCAGGAAAGGTCTGCCGTGCCATGTGTGAATCTCCCAGGCTGGGCATCGAACTCTCGCTGCAGTCGCTGACAGCTCCACAACGCTGTGCTTAACCCACTGAGCCACCAGGGAAGCCCTAAATTAAAATTTTTATATATGCCTGAGTCTTTAAAGAACAAGGCAAAACAGCAGTTAGTCTGTTGGCTGAAGTCAGGGTTTCTATAAATAAATTAAAGATAATTATTCTGGATTACTCTAACCTGACTCTTATGGTTTAATGAACAATGTAAAGTTACAAACCAAGTTTAAAATATACAACTTAATTACCATATCCCAAGTGCTAGCAGACTTAATATTCAATAAATTTCTACTCAATAGAGAAATCGTGATGTTGAAATAAAAGGTCAAAATTACATTAGTATTAGTATATTTCTAGTGTCTGGTCACTTGGAAAAATGATTCTAGAATTTTGGTGAGTTTCTTTTTGTTGCTTGATTCTTGTTAACTTGCATAATAGGATGATAGGTAGCAACTGGATGATGCTACATATAAAACCAAAGCATAGCAACTTGATAGACTATGAAACTAAAAGAAATTGCTAGTGTTAGAAGGAATGCAGCATTCTTACCACCTTTCCTAGTCCCTAAGGAGTTTACTAATGTAGTTCCGGTTTCAATAATGTATCTTCATCCAATTTTTCCTACTCACTCTGTTCCATGCCTTTTTCTCTACATAATTTCCCACCCCAAGAAAAAACATCTACCAAAATTCAGAAGCTGTTATTATTCTTAGTATCACTGTTTGTTTAGGTTTGAAGGTTTCACAATGAAAAGCCTTTTTAAAAAAGATAGTAAATGCAATGATGGTGAATATACTGATCAAGAGAATAAGAACCCACCATGTGTTATAATGCACTGGGCAGACTCTGGATTTCTTTGCCTGATACAAAATGTATTAAATGCAGAGTGTTTATGTATGTGGTCAAAGACAGCATTATTATTATCAATAGTACCATTATGAGAACATTAGATGGAGAAAATATAAAATGGAAGTTCAAGGAGGAAAAAAGTATGTTTGTTTCAAAAAGGAAAGTTCTAGCGTAGCACTTCCCAAACTTGAAATGTATATACAAATCCCCTGGAAATCTTGTTAAAATGCAGGTGCCTACTAAGTGGGTCTGGGTTGTATGTAGCCTGAGATTCTGCAGTGCCAACAAGCTTTTGCGTGTTGCAATTACGCTGCTAGCCGGGAACCCCAGGCACAGAGCCTACACAGAGCCTTCTATGGTAATCATGCTCTTGACATAGAGCTTTCAATGGGTCAGCTGTCCATTCAAAATTTGCACAAATGGAAAAGAGAACACACAAGCAAATTAAGCAAAAAGTTTCTACCTTCTATTTTCAGTCTTTCAGCTAGCTCTCTACTTTTACTGTACTTCTTCAAGGGCTCTGGAACGGCCTTGGACAACAATTCCATGTCAACTCCCTCATACTTCAGAACATCTAGAGCTCTGTAAATACACAAAAGTTTCATTAACACTAGGGAAAATTAGAGATAATAAAAAGCAGCATTAAAATGGATATACCTTTAAATCCACAAGACCTGGGGCCTCCCTGGTGGCGCTGGTGTTAAAATCTCAGCACTATAAAGCTACCAACCACTGCAGCCAGGGAGCTAACCCACATGGCACAGTAGATTCTCCTGTCTTGCTCACTGCTCCCCTCAGCAGTGTATTTCAGTAAATCCACCTGTTCTGCTCCCCACTTTGTCTCTGGTGAATCTTCTCACAACTCAACCGCTCCCCCGCCCGATGACCCCCACATCTCTGGCCTACACCCAGTTCTTGTATGCATAATAAATAAATAAATCTTTTTTAAAAAGGTTTATTTATTCATACATACAGGTTGGGGTGTAGGCCAGAGGTGTGGGGTGGTGAGAGGATTCACCAGAGACAGAGTGGGGAGCAGAACAAGCAGAGCAACTGAAGTATACTGCTAAGGGGAGCAGTGAGCAAAGGAGAGATCTGTTGCACTATGTGGGAATTTCCCTGGCCGGGGATCGAACTCGTGCTGCAGTGGCTCTGGATAGCTTCATAGTGCTGTGCTTAACTCACTGCGTCACCCGGGGGGCCCAAATACAATAAATCTTTAAAAATAAATCAATTAATCCATAAGCCATTTTAAAAATGGAAAAATATACCAGAAACACAGGTGCAAGGTAAATTATCACCATGTTCTTCTAAGCTATAATCATTGTAGATTCATGCTGAGTATCCCCACCCACCCTAATTAACTCATTGTTTTTTAGAAAGGAAAAAATAGTGGTAAAATAGACAGATATTGAATTGTGTAAGATCCTTAGGAACTTATCTTTGAAGCAAAAAGCTCTATATTAATGTCATTTAGACTCAGAATCCATATAACCAAAATGATAAAACAGCAAGGGACTCTTCAGCAAGTTCAAAGAAGTCATAACCCTCTGCTTAACCAAAGAGGTTTCCTTAACATAGTTCACAGAAAAGATGAGCCACTGTAATTGCTCCATGCCTGTAAGAGAAAGTAGGCAACTATCTCTATTAGAAAAGCCAAGAGAACTCAATGGGAGCCACAGAGATTATATAAAAAATAAAAGTAGGGTTTCTCTGGTGGCGCAGGGGGTTAAGTCTCAGCACTATGAAGCTATCAGCAGCCACTGCAGCACGAGTTTGATCCCTGGCCAGGGAGATTCCAACATGGTGCAGCAGACCTCTCCTGTCTTGCCCGCTGCTCCCCTCCACAATGTATTTCAGTTGATCAGCCTGTTCTGCTCCCCCCTCTGTCTCTGGTGATTCCTCTCACCCCCCACAACTCTGGCCTACACCCTAGCTCTTGCATGCATAAATAAATATTTAAAAAATAAATAAAAATAGTAACTTAGAACCATTGCATTTATGTTAGTATGGAATAAAAAGATAAATTTTATTTAAATAACTCTGAAAAGAAGCCAAGAGAAAGCTACATTCATTAAAAAAAAAATATGTAGGTAGGGAGTCTATTGGTAATATCTGTGAAATGATCACATTTTTCCGTAAAAAGTGGGAAAGGCCCACAATAAAAACTAAAAATGCATACCTGAGAGGCAGACTTTTGCCAGTACTTATAGAAACCTCTGGGATTAACTGTTTCCATTTATAACTTGAAAACTCAATGGATTTTAGTACAGAAATGCCTTCTTCTAAAGAAGATTTCATCCAAGAAGCTCTTTCATATCGTTGTTGGGAAACACAGCCAGCTTCCTTGTAGCCTATAGAAAGAGGGAGAGAACATACTGAGAGGCCATAAAAAGGAGTAAATTTGGTTGCAGGATGCAGCGAAGAATTACCTCGAAAAGTGAGCCTGCTGTCAGCGTTATCCGGGCGCAGTGATAAACGGAATTCTGCTCGGCTGGTAAACATGCGATATGGTTCGTTGGTGCCCAGGGTGGTGAGGTCATCAATTAAAACTCCTATGTAGCCTTCTGTTCGGCTAATGACAAAAGGAGGCTTGCATCTCACCCGGAGACTGGCATTGATTCCAGCTATCACACCCTACAAGAGGACTGAAATGGTTAAAAGGCCATTATGAACTGAACAAAGAGCTATCCTATTCAGAACACTACCTGGAAAAAACAGCATGGGGCACTGCCCAAAAGGGAAGGCTAGAGATAGAAGATATGATCTATATTCAGAAATAGATTATGGGTATGTATTACTTTAGAAGGCTATGATTTATTGTTTTCAAAGTATCTAATATTCCTGATTCCTTATGTGAGATACTCTTTAAAAAAAAAAAATCTACCGGTAGATTACAATGCTGTAAACCAATAAAAATCGCAATAAAAAAAGAACAAAAACACCACCTGTAGGACTTTTCTAGCCATTTCCCACTTACAAGTAAAAATAACTTCCCACTTAAAAGGAATAATAGTGAAAATTTTCAATAAAGTTATGTTTAAAGAACTAAATTTTCTTTTTTCTTTTTTAGATTTATTTATTTATGCATACAAGCTGGGGTACAGGCCAGAGGCGTGGGGCAGCGAGAGGGTTCACCAGAGACAGAGTGGGGAGCAGAACAGGCAGATGGACAGAAACACACTGCTGAGGGGAGCAGCAGGCGAGGCAGGAGAGGTCTGCCGCACCATGTGGGAATCTCCCTGGCTGGACATAGAACACTCGCGTCACTGATGCCGAGAGCTCCACAGAGCAATGGTTAACCGCTGTGCCACCGGGGAGGCCCTAAATTTTCTTTTTTAAAAAAGCTTCAGAAGCAACACAATAAAGCTAATCAAAATAAAATATCGGATCTAGGAGTTCAGAAAAGAGTAAATAAGTCAAAATTATTTTTAAAACCCTATTGTACATAGAAGCCATTTCCATATACCTAGAAATAGAAATGTCTTCTATTACTTATGAGTTGTATCTAAGATCTTTATAGTTAATATAACAGGTTCAAAGAAGGAATATCCTCTTTGTCTACAGTAATATTTGAACAATCTCTTACTTGAGCTGCAGCTTCCTCATAACCAGTGGTGCCATTTATCTGTCCAGCAAAGAAGAGCCGTTGCACCAAATGGGTCTCCAGAGAAGGAGTGATCTGACGAGGGTCTAAGTAATCATACTGAACACCATAACCTGACCGAAGGATAAATGGCACAAAGTAAGTTAAAAGAGAGCTGGGTTTGCCTCAAAGTAGAGATGTAAAAATTCTCACTAAATGCTCTTCAAAAAGGAAGACCAAATGCAGAGATATTGGGCTTTATCTTCTGAGGCTCTAAGTAATTATGACTGTAATAAGATCTCTTCACTGTCTGCTCAAGGGACCTGAGCTCAAACTGAAGGGCAGCTATGGTCCTCTTTACCTGGCTGAATCATTTTAGCTTTCTCCAAGCCTCTGATGCATGTGATCATTTTCTCTTGTAACTCAGCTGGTAGCGTCACAGATAACCCTTGAGGGTAGATGAGGTCAGAATCCATTCCTTCAGGTTCCAACCAAACCTGATGTAAACGGTTTGGAAAACGTAAAACCTTTGATTCAATGGAGGGGCAGTATCTGGAGTACAACAGTGACATTAAAAAACTGAATAAACAAACAAAAGAGGGCTTATAGCAATCCTTAAAGTAGTTGAGCACTGATATTTTGTCCTTACCGGGGTCCTCTTGTAGTTTCTTTAACATGACTATTAAGGTGAAGGTTCTCAAGAACAATCTCATCCACTCTAGGGTTGGTATGAGTCAAATAACATGGAAGCTGATCTTCTGGCTAAAACACAGGAACTAGTTACAATACTATTTTCCTTCTCTACTAGCTGCCCCTTAATTCAAATAAACCCCACACAGGACATGAACTTAATATTATACACATTAAAATATGCAAAAATGCTTGGCTGATTTTTCCTAAGTTCTTATCTGCTAAAGACATATACCCAATTATTTATAAGTGAAAATGTGATTCTGGGGTTGTTGCTTTAAAACTCAGCAATAATAAAGTTTTGAGGAGGAAAGATGAAATAAGAATGCCAAAATGCTACTTGTTGAAGCTGGCAGATGGACACAGAGATTCATGATGCAAATTTTTTCAACTTTCTGTAAACTTGAAAAATTATAACAAAAAGTAAAAAAAAAAATTATCACCATTTACATGTTACCAAAGCAAAAATATAAAAATGACATCCAAAATATCTGGATGCTACTCATCAGGATAGCACTCACTAGAAACTAGGATCATCAATTATTAGTCCTTAATTCTAAACACACATATATATTTTAATTCAAAAGATAGGACAATCAATAAAATTCTGATGATGGACTTTATACTAGATTATAGCCCTGTATCAATGTGAAATTCCCTGAATTTCATCTCTGCATCAAGGTTAACATAAGATGTCTTTGTGCTTAATTGAGAAATAAACTAGAGTATTTAGAGGTAAAGGGTCATGATTTCCACAATGTGTTATTAAATGTTTCTTAGAAAAAAGCAAGAATAAATGTGTATATATTTATACATTAAATATATATACACACACACATCTATATGATCTATATGGCTCTCTATATGTAAGACATGGTAAAATATTAATAAATGGTGAATTGAAATGGTTTGTAGGAGTTTATTTAAATAGTATTGCAACTTTTCTGTAGGTTTAAAAATGTTTCCAAAGGTTTAAGGAGGCAAAATTATTAGAAGCAATGAAATACAGGAATTTATGGGAAACACTAAATTAGTCAAATTATGAAAGACTGAGGAACCGTTCTAGACACCACTTTTTTTTGGCAACTAAGTAATAGTGATATAGAAGGAATTACAAAAAGAAAAGTTAGGTTATATCCTGCTGTGAATAGCCAATATGAGCTATAAAGCCAAGTTTGCATAAATTATCTTACCTTAATCCACACTGTTTCATTGATAAAGCTGAATGGTATAGATGGGTTATCTGGTGTCTGCTTGTTTAGAATGCTGAAATTAATGGACTCTTTGGCAATTCGGGGTGGAGTCCCAGTCTTCAATCTACCCACAACAAACCCCAATTTCTCCAGAGTCTGAGCTAATCCTATGGAAGGCTGATCTCCTAAACGTCCGGCTGGATGCATCTCCAATCCAATTACAATCACACCTCTCAGAAAGGTCCCAGCAGTCAGAATCACACTTTCTGCATATATTGTGCTTCCATCCACTAAGTGGTAGGAAAGAAAGTAAAAATCGTGTCCTGTTACCAAGGATCAAACTGGAATGTGATTATTTTACATTAGAATTAGAGAAAAATTTTGTCAAGAAAGAATTTTTAATGAGTAAGAGGCTATCTATCTGTTAGCAATTTTGAGAACCAAAAATGTTGGGAGAATATCCAATTCACATGTTCCTAAAATAATAGCAGCATTGCAAAGTTAGTCTTACTTTTTAAAATTAATTTTAGACTTTTGATTAAATATGATAAACTATCTCACATAATTTCCTCTCCTTCCTGAAATGCTTAAGAATCCACTATGATGGGAAACATTAATTCTCAAAAACAAAAAATTTCTCTTCTTCCTGTGATTGGTAGGTTTGAATGTTCGAGTTTTTCCCCCCACGGGATTAAAAGGTACCTAAGTACATGATTGCAATTGAGAAAATAGAGAATAGAAATCAGTTATTGGTAATTTTTTCATTTTCATTTGTATGTGAATTTTTAATATAAATGTGGGACCATGAAACATTAATGAAAGGCAAAATGTCTCAATGAACAGTTTCAGCAGTTCAACTTTATGACAATTATAAACATGTTAAATTTTTCTGAACCAAAAACCAAACACCCCTGACCCGCCCCCACCTCACCCCATTTAGTCACTAATCACCAAACTATAGAGTTGGCAAGCAATAAAATTAACTGTGTATACACAAATCTTTCAATCAGTGTTTTGGTGCCTCATTTAAAAATCTGAATAGACAACCTAAGTTCCCTAGACACATGTACTTTCTCTGTGTATATGAAAGTAAGCAGCTCAACCAAACAAACAGAATAAAGAAATCTGGAGAGAAAAATACATAGATCAGAAGGAAACTTAAAAATCCATAATGAAAACCCTTACAAAAATTAAATATTACATTCAGAGACCAAGAATAAGATGCTAAATGAAACAAATAATCAGGAATAAAAAGGTAGTTTACAAATGAAAAATGTCATAGATTTAAAAAATTCATTAATAAGATTTGGACAATAAAGTTAAGGAAATCTCTTAAGATGGTATGGCAAAATAATCAAAAATAAAAATAGGAGAACTCTAGAAAAGCAGTTCAGGAACAGGTAAGATTTACAGAAAGAATGCATAGATCAATAATAAAATACCCCAGAAATTAAGAACACAGATTTCTAATTGAAAGGGAACACTAGTATCTTACCACAATAAATAAACAAAGACCACTAGGAGATATCACTTTAAAGCTTCAGAAAAAATTGATTTAAACCAGAATTATTTTCTCAGCCAAATTAAGTCAATTTAAAGAAAAAAAATAACACATTTTTAGATGTGTAAGGATTAGAAAAATGTACCTCCCATGCATCTTTTCTTAGGAAGTCCCTAGAAGATGTGCTCCAGCAAAATGAGGAAGAAAGAAAGAGACAGACTGGAGTGACAGGAAACAAGGGATGATGTAACACAGCAGAGCAATGAAAGGAAGTGTCAAAATAACATCTGTGCAGAAAACCTAGAGATCAGTTGTCCTGATTATAGCACATGGGGGTGGGAGGTTGTGGTAGCTGATTATCTTTAGTAGGGAAGTATCAAAGAAAAAAATGAGAATTCAGAGATTGAGCGTTGAGAAAATGATTGTTTTTTTCTAATGGAAAAGCTGAACAAGTGTATGGGTAAATAAACAGTGATCAAAACATAATAACACAGCAATGATTAACCCAAGGCAAAACAAAGCAATATAGGAGAACAAACATCACCACTTGGATCTCTCTAATGAACAATCTCTTACTTCACGTTGCTCTATCCTTCAATAAAATTAAGCCATAATTAAAAAAAAAAGATTTATTTATTTATGCATACAAGAACTGGGGAGTAAGCCAGAGGTGTGGGGTGGTGAGAGGATTCACCAGAGACAGAGTGGGGAGCAGAACAGGCAGATTGACTGAAATACACTGCTGAGGGTAACAGCAGGTGAGGCAGGGGAGGTCTGCTGCGCCATGTGGGAAGCTCTCTGGCAGGAGTAGCTGTGGAGCTTCATAGAGCTGAGACTTAACCCACTGCGCCACCAGAGAGGCCACTAAGCCATAAATTTTGGTAGACAGTATTTATAGTATTGAAATTATTAAAGAGAACCACCATAAAAATTTCAATAGAAGATGTCCAAGTCTGGTAATTTAGAAAATAAAAATATAATTATATTATTTAAAAATATACATGAGAAATGATAGAAAAAAAAAGCCTAAGTGGTTAAATATGGAGAGAGATGCAACTGTTTTTCAATATAAAAGTTTAAATTCTATTTGAGGTTTAAAAATTTACGTTATTTTGATTGAAAAAAATGAATTCAGATCAGAATACACAATTCACCAAAGAAGCTATCCAGAGGGCCAATAGACATACGGAAAAATGCTTATCATCATTTTTAATAAGGGAGATGTAGGTCAAAATTAAGAGATATAATTTCATACCCATTCTAATGACACATAATTAAAAGACCTCCAACAATGAGTGTGAGAAAGTATGTGGGGAAAAAGGAATCTGACTATACTTTTGGCGGGAATTTAAGGTGGAACAACATGGAAAGCAATCTCAATTTACCTGAAAAATTTAAAGATGGAAATATCATATGACCCAGCAAACCCTGTCTTGGGCATCTATCCAAAAAACATCAAACAATCCACTCAAAACATTATATGCTCTGCACTGCTTATTTCAGCATCATTTACAACAGCTACGATATGGAAACAACCAGAGTACTAACTGATAAAGACTGGAAAAAGAAGTGGCACAACCATGTGATGGAATTACTATTCACCCATAAAGAAAGAGTAATTGCTGCAAATTTATAGTGAAATAGAAGGAGTTCAAGAGAACTACTTACTGTGGGCCTCCCTGGTGGTGCAAAGGGTTAAGCCCAGCACCATGAAGCTATCTGCAACTACTGCAGCACAAGTTTGATACCCAGCAGGGGAACTTCCCACAGGGTGCAGCAGACCTCTCCTGCCTCACCCGCTGCTCCCCTCAGCAATGTATTTCAGTTGATCTGCCTGTTCCACTTCCCACTCTGTCTCTGGTGAATCCTCTCACCACCCCACACCTCTGGCCTACACCCCAGCTTGTAGGCATAAATAAATAAATCTTTAAAAAATATAAAATAATCTTGTAAAATATAAATTAAAAAATTTAGAGTCAGAACTAGGAAAAGTGAAAATTACAACAGAAAGACTAGGAGCAAAAGACACAATTATGCAGACTATGAAATCCCGCACTTAAATGGTACAGAGGAACCCAGAATTTGTGCTTCATGAAGGTAAAAATGAAAAGAGAAATAGGATTTTTGAAATAGTTTTCCTTCTCTGTAAAGTGAAAACACAATTTCCTCATATTAAAAAAAAAAATCAACACACTCTGCTCTAAAATAAGTTTTCCACAAGCAGATTGATATGCAAATATTATCTATAACCAGTACATACCCAAAACAACACCACCGACACGACATTTTCCCGTATGCTCTGGTTCTGGTTCTGTAAGAATAAGATCTTCTACAGCTCCCTCCTGAACAGTAAGCAGTGGGGTATTTAGGATTTCATTCTGTCAAAAGAGAATGTAAGTTGACACATGACAGTTAAAACTATTACTACAGTCTCCTGTTTTCATGCCCTATTCTTACCTGCATATTCTGCTTGTAGAGTTTCCTATCAATTTGAGCTCTCAGACCCCAAACAGCTGGTCCTTTACGCCGGTTTAACACTTTGTAATGTACACCAGACTGGTCACAGATTCGAGAACACAGGCCATCCAAGGCATCTATTTCCCTCATTAAATGCCCCTTTCCAATGCCACCAAAGGAAGGATTACAGGACATCTGACCTAAGAACAGTCACAAACAAAATAAACATATAGCAACTTGCACATAGCGTTTAATAGGGAAATGTCTGTACAGTGACTAGATTCATCACATACGGTATTAAACAAAAAAATTTGAAAATACACTATAAAAAAATTCCCAAGGGCCTCCCTGGTGGCGCAAATGGATTAAGCACAGCACCATGAAGCTATTCAGGGCACTGCAGCAGGATTTCAATACCTGGCCAGGGAGATTCCCACATGGCGTAGCACACCTCTCCTGTCTTCCCTGATGCTCGCCTCAGCAGTCTATTTCAGTCAATCTGCCTGTTCTGCTCCCCACTCTTTCTCTGTTGAATCCTCTCCCCACCCTACACCTCTGGCCTACACCCCAGCTTGTATGCATAAATAAATAAATCTTTAAAAAATTAAAAAAAAATTAAAAATTCCCAAGTCCCAATGACATAAAAGAGTTATTCAAGGTATCCTGAAAGATAACTGTTGCTTATAATTTCTTTTGAATCATTTCCTTGAAGCATAATTTTACTATTTCATTAGGTCGCTTTTTCCTGTAGATGTGGTTTTGGAATCCTTATCTCATAAAACCTTTTCAAATCAAGCATACTTTTAAGAGTATACTTTTAAGCCTACTTTTAGGTCCCTTGTTCACAGTTAATATCTTCCACAAATGCCAAACACATTTTGCAGAAATAATTAAATTACCAACTTCTTGAAAGTAGAATACATAGTTTATACCTACCCTTGATGTTCTCCTACCTTAGAGGTATAAATTAATGTTAAGTTACTTCAAAGGACTTTATAGGCAGTAGAGGGGTAAGAAATCTGTGTCAACATCCACATAGCAACAAGCCACTAGCAAGCTCTTCAAAGTTTTTATTATTGCCATAGAGACGCTGAATAGTGCTGTGATAATAAGCATGAGAGAGATCTGGCCTAACTCCTAGATCTACCAACTTGATAAACTCTATTATTTTGCCAAGTTATCTGATTTTCTGTCACTTTTCCTGCTGTGACAATAGGAATGATAGCTATACATTTTTCTCTTCCTTTCATATACAACTTTATTTTGGTAAACACTCTCCTCTATGATCCTTTGTGTTTGAGGAATGTGAGATGACATTACCCAATATGATTTCTCCCCCTATTATTCTGTGCTATTGGTACTTTTAACTAACCCTCTTCCCATCTTTAGAGAGGACACATTTCAGACACTTTGATGTCAGAGTTCATAAACCAACCAAACTTGCCCGTGATGTTTTGCTTGGTATACAAACAAAGCCTTTTCTTAAAAATAAACAAATGAAAAAAACTGATGAAAATGTATTCTCCAGGGCCTCCCTGGTGGCGCAGCGGTTGGGCGCTGCGCTGTGGAGCTGTCAGCAGCGGCGGCAGCGGCGACACAAGTTCCATGCCCGGCAGGGGAGAGTCCCACATGGTGTGGCAGACCTCTCCTGCCTCGCCCGCTGCTCCCCTCAGCAGTGTGTTTCCATCCATCTGCCTGTTCTGCTCCTCACTGTGTCTCTGGTGAGCCCTCTCACCGCCCCACGCCTCTGGCCTGTACCCCAGCTTGTATGTATAAATAAAAAATAAATCTTTAAAAAAAAAAAAGAAAATGTATTCTCTAGCTCACCTCTGTTTTCATTATTCCATGTTGTTTTACATCTACTTAGCTTTACAGACTTAAAGTAAGTATCTAGCCCCTGAAGCTTCTAAAGTTGTGATCCCTGTTTTAGAAATTTCTACTTATCAATATGACTTGGCTCTTTAAACTCTCATTACATATCAACTGAAAAAAAAATCTGATCCCATTATTCTGACATTTTCCTCAAAGAAATGAGTCATTAAATAAATGAGTCTTCCTTCTAACACATAAAACCTCCACCCATACCCATGGATGAGAATAAATTATTTGGGAATTCTATCATTTCTTTATATCTCCTCACTAAAAAACTTCTAGGTGCTTGATTGAATTAGTTTATAATATATACATACCTATTTATGGAATTTACAGTTGTGAAAGTCAAGTACAAAGAACTCATCTTTGTAAATTGCTGAAAACTTTTTTCTCAAAGACATGTATCAATGTCAAGTTCCTCTCTTTATAAGCATAAACGTCCACCACAATACTTAATGTCTCTTGTTTAGTCCTCAAAATCTTTCTCAACATAGACCTTCACTAAGCCAGCATTCAATTCCAGTCATTTGGAGTTGGGATAATATAGGTTATTGATCATCTGTGCTCTTAAACAGAGACTACTAACATAAGGTAGCAGCATTTGAGGTAAGACAATGGTAGTAGAAACATATAAACCAGTCCATATTTTATTTCATTAAAAAATGTAAGCCAGGGCCTCCCTGGTGGCGCAGTGGTTGAGCGCTGCGCTGTGGAGCTGTCGCAGCACATGATGCGGGTTCGATGCTCAGCTGGGCAGAGTCCCACATGGTGCCACAGACCTCTCCTGCCTCGCCCGCTGCTCCCCTCAGCAGTGGATTTCTGATCTGCCTGTTTTGCTCCCCACTCTGTCTCTGGTGAATTTTCTGGCTGCCTCCCGCCTCTGGCCTGTACCCCAGCTTGAACAAAAAAAAAAAGTAAGCCAGCTATGTAGAAAGTTTATGGTAAAATAATAGTTAACATCTGGACACTTAATATAAGCCATGATTTGCATGCATTTCTGCCTTAAACTTTATAGCAATATTCTGAGGGCAAGACTATTATTTCAATTTCAGAGAAAGTGAGATTAGATAAATTGTCCTTTTTTCGAGGTAACAGTATTCAAAGGAGCCTAGATTAAACTTCACCTCTTTTATGAGGGAAAAATCTCCATGAATTGCATAGATAATACTACACAGATTAAAAAGTGTCAGAAAGGTTTTTTTTCTATTTTGCAGTAAAAGGCAAAAATAGTTTGCCAAAATGCATTATTTTCTGTATTAGCACAAAAGATTTTTCTGCCTCTGATTTCATAATTGGCAGATGACATGACCGAATCACAATAGGACAATTCTTGCACTTTTTATTCCTATGTAAGTTCAATCTTTTAAGCCAAAACTATCTTTCTTTGCTAATTTCCAGGAGGAATAATTGATATTCCACTACATCAAATTACCTTAAAAAACGATACTCTGATTTTAAGATAAAACTATTAATCACTAAGCTCATCTGTAAATTGTTAGACTCTCTCTGAAATGCAGTTATTAAAATAAAAAAAGCTTAGACTATTGTGTTGGTAGAATATAAATATGGGTTTTGTGGGAATCCCTTTCTTCCTGACAGGACTACATTAAGCTATATAATAATCATCTTAGTTCAAGAACGCTTTTTGTTCATTAGATTCTTTTTTTTATTGAAAGGCAGTATCCATTCTTTATTTTTCTAAAAATGTAAGCAAAACTGAACTGTATACTAAGCAAAGTGTAATCATTCTGGTACTCAAGTCGCTATTAACAAGTACATTTCTCCTTGGGGCCTCCCTGGTTGCCAAACGGTTAAGCACAGTGCTGTGGAGCGTGGGCAGCTACAGCTAGAGTTTGATGCAGGGAGGGGGAGATTCCCACATGGCACAGCAGACCTCTCCTGCCTCCCCCTCTGCTCCCCTCAGCAGTGTATTTCTGTAGGTCTGCCAAGTCTGCTCCCCACTCTGTCTCTGGTGAACCCTTTCACCTCCCCATACCTCTGGCCTGCAACCCAGCTTGTATGCAAAAATAAATAAATCTTTAAGAATAAAAATGTATGTTTCTCCACAGTTACAAGCTGAATGGTAATTTAGAAAAAGTACTTCACGATACAATTACATCATTTATTCAGTTTTTTTTTTTACAAAACGTTAACATTTCAATTACTGCTTACTCCAAAAGCATGCATAATTTGTAAGAAAATGTTTTAGCTAGTCTCTATTATGATGCTTTTGATTATGGTTTTTCAACTGCCTATTAAGCACTGCCGGGTTCTAAGTACAAGTTGGGGAACAAACATCTAGTAGAAATAAGGAATGCAAAAAAAAAAAAAAGCAGCATTGTTCTTCAAAAGGGCTCCACAAAACATCGAAGGAAAAAAGACGGTCGTTTAATAAACGATTACTAATGTTAATTCACTCTTTATCCAAAGCAACAAGCCAGTAAGGGGTATAACAACGAAACCAGAAGCTAACAGCAAGGATTCTTATAGTTTCTCAAGGCAACACCACGCCACAATCGGTGGGTCACAGAATAGCCGAATCAAGAGTTCTAGTCCCAGACCCGCTAGAACCCTGCAGTATAGGAATCAGGCTAAAATCACGACGCAAGGACTGTCACTCGGTAGGGGAGAGGTGGTCGATTCAGGAACTAGAAGGGGAAGAAGAGATTACTGGCAGCTTGCGTGCTATCTCAGCGACACATTCCCCCGCGCGGCTCACCGATCGTGTCCACGCGGTGCGTGAGTAGCAAAGTCCGGGAGCCGCACCGAGCGGCAGCGGCGGCTGCCTCGCTCCCGGCATGTCCGCCGCCTACCACTACCACGTCGAAGTGCGGAGTGCGGGGAGCCGCGCTGTCACCACTGAATCGGGCCAACGGAAGGTGCTGTTTGGCTAGGGAAGCCGCGACGGAGCGGCCACAACCTCGGAGGGAGAACATGGTTGGAGGAAAGCAGAATCTGTGTGACTCTGACACAGACGCTAGCAAGGCGCAAAAACTTAGGATACAAGAGAAAAGTCTTCAGGGCGCAGCCATCTTGCTCTGATGTCATGGCGTAGCACGTCTACGTCCAGCGTCCCCATTAATTGGCAGTTTGACAGGCCGCGGGAGACCGAGTAACGGAATAACGGTGCAGGTGGCTGAGGCTGTGAAATTGCATTCATGTGCCTTCTGGCCTTTGATTACGTGTGGCCCTGGGTGAGGAGTCCTGCTCGGTCACCTTTTGTCCTTTCCGGCGAGTTGCAGCCCTAGTTGCCTACAATGAATTTATCCCTTTGCCTGATCAGAGTCTTTGTATTCTCTGAGCATAGTTATCTTCACTTCTGTTTATAAAGACTAGAGCCTGAACAGGAGTAGATTCGAAAGGAGTTAAAATATATTGATAGACGAAAGATTCACGAAAGCTAATAAAGGGAATCAGACGGTTTTCTTGTACATTTTTAAAAAAACAAGTGTGCCAAGCTTAGTTTATTTCATGTTGCCTTGCAAATTCTTCTTGAACACATAGTTTTTTTAAATTTGTAGAAATCTATACATGAAAATGCTGGGTAAAACAGCTCCTCCGTGTTTAAGTTTTAATAGATAACAGCTAAATTAATTTTCTAAAAACCTTGCGTCAGGTTACAATACAGTGTATAAGATTATTTTATCACATAGTAGCCAGCACTGGATTTTAATCTTTTAATATTTTTAACAAAAATGGGATCACATCATATACATTGTTTTGTAGTCTACTTTTTCACATAACAACTTGTCATGGACCTTTTTCTATGCCAATAAATGCATACCTATATCATTTTCAAGGGCTACACGTGCTTTCATATTAATAAACTTATTAAAACCAGTAACTCGAGCCTTTAGAGAACCTACTTTTAACTTCACTAATACCTTCATTGGTGTTTATTTAAATGAGACCCTTCACTTTCCAATGCAGACATTAATCACAGACACAAAGATAAGGTGTTTAGGCAAGACAGGTATATGATTTAAGAGAATTTCTATTGTAAAAAATAAAGCTCTTTGTATGCTGAAGTTTGTTATCTTGTATTGGGGGCTCTCCAAGGTCATCCTCCAATTTAATAATAAGCTAGAAAGACACATAAAATTCATAATTGCTCATTTATTCACAGTTTTGGTTTATTATCATGAAAGGAGACAAATTCAGCAAAGGCAAAAGGGATCTAGGGCAGAGTCCAAGAGAGAGACCAGGCACAAGCTTCCAGGTGTCTCTCCCAGTAGACAGCACTTAGTTTTCCCAGCAATGTGTCACAATAAAAGTATTACCAACCAGGGAAACTAGCCAAAAGCCTTCGTGTCCAGGGATTTTTGGGGGCATCCCACTACTCCATTTCTGCATGACTAACCTTAGTTACTCCTCTCCAGTCTCTGTAGAGGTCAAACTGATAAATTATAGGCCAATACCTCATCTGCCTCATAAATCATGTTGTTAGTCTAAACTACCTGGCATACCCCAAAGTCCCAGGTACATCCAAAATGACTTCTATTAAGCAGGGTATTCCAAGAAGTTCTCTCCCAGGTGCTTATCAGGAACCAGTCTTTTCTGTGGAATGTGCAGAGTTGAACCCCCTATTCTGAGTCAACCTTTTACTGCGTATCCTTTTATGAGTTAACAAAATCTTCATTGATCTTAATTTGGACTGTTTTATATTCTTAATCTTGATCTCAGTCTTGATTTTTATGTTAAGGGATGACATACTGAAATTATAGGACACTTAAGTCTGAAGTTTCCTGGATTTAAAAGCCGCCCCCCCCCTTTTACTACCATGATTATAGAAAAGAGAATTAGGAAGAATATAATACATGTCACCAGAAGATATCTGGGTCTTCCAAATAACATTTTAAAAAACAGATAACTTAATTTTTAATGAATTTATTTTCCTTCTATTCTCTGCTTAATTTCAAGTTGAGTAATGAGAAAAGCAAAAAATCACATCTCTGCTTTTGAGAGGCTTATAGTTTCATAGGCAATTGAGGTGGAATATAACCAGCGAAAGAGAAAGGAGGCCAATTATAAATTAGCCAGTTTTACTGCTAAAGATAGAAAAATCAGACTTAGAGAAATAAATGATCTCGGTTCTTGTCTTCAGAGAGTTTGCAAGCTACTGACTGGCACACAACAGTTAAGAAGCATGCAATTCATTAATGCTATAATGAAGAGACACCTGTGATTACAGGGAACAAAGAGGAAGTGGTCTTGTAGATGTCAGGGGATACTTGATTCTTAAAGGAATTGACTTATGACATGGACTTGAAGTAATTGGTCATAAAAAGAAAGAAAGTTCAGCAAAGAGCCCTTATTGTCTGGTCCCCAATTATCTTCCTAAGTGCCTTTATTTAGTATTTACTATTGCCTGAGCCTGGAATACCTTTTTCCTTTTTCCTTTCCCCCATACCCGTGCTCTCCTACAAAGTATATAGTATTTCATGCTTGAAAAGAGGAAAATGCCATCCAAGGCAAAGGAACAGTTGCATATAGGTAAAAAGATGGATATTGTATATATAGGTTAATGAATTTTTCCTTCACACCTAATTTTTTACATACTTTCTTTACTTGTCTTTCAACACATCAAACTGTCTAGTTTTCCTCTTAATTTTCTGGCTGCCACTCTTCATTCTATTTTTTAAAAGATTTATTTATTTATGCATACAAGAGCTGGGGTGTTGGCCAGAGGTGGAGGAGGTGGTGAGAGAATTCACCAGAGACAGGGTAGGGAGCACAACAAGTGGATTGACCTAAATACACTGCTGAGGGGAGCAGTGGCGACACAGGAGAGGTTTGCTGCGCCATGTGGGAAGCTCCCGGACCCGGCCCGGGATGGAACTCGGGTTGCAGTGGCTGCTGATAGCTTCATAGTGCTGAGACTTAACTCTGTGGATCACGAGGGAGGCCCTCTTCATTCTATTTTGCAGATCCCTCTTCCTTGAGCCTTGTGCTCAAGCCTAAGGGTACAACCAAACCAATGCTCAAATCCCATCTTTAGAGGTTTATCTCCTGAGCTCATTTGCAAAGCCAATTCTGTAGCAGTAGGGTCAGATCAAGTGAGAGAAATCACATATAAGATTAAACAGGAGATATTTAATAGAAGAATGAATAATCAACCATAATACAAAATAATTATAAAATATAAAATATAAGGAAATTCAAGGTGGTACTCTACAGCTGAAGAGTACCCATGGAAGAATAAACAGGGAGGGGGTTCAGCCCTCCAGTATAGAAGAACTGCAGAGAGCATGGGCTATACAAAGTAGGGGTTTTGCAGCAGCTCTATATGGACTTACAGAGCCAGAGGCAGGCTGCACAAAGGGTTTGCAGAAGGATCAACCGTTTGGTGTGTAATCCTCAGGCCCACAGACAGCTAGCTATATGCAGACCAGGCAGGAATCTTGGTATTTGTCTAATCAACTGTGAACAGTATATGATCCCATAGGCATCTCTTTCTGGTCTGTGGCTGGGGGGTAGGTTCCACCAGATGTTCTTATACTTGCTAAACTGATCTTACCCCCTGTAACTCCTTTCCACTCCTACCTCTATGTCAGAAGTTGCAAGAAACCCCTTCTTCCTGCGGTGTCCCTCTAGTAATCTCTACTGCTAAGTGCAACCTAGAGGGTGCCTGAAAAGAGTCCCATCTTAGGTACTTTCCATTAGCTTTCCCTTCTGCCTGGAATACTTCCCCTGGAGATCCCCTCCTTTATATCTGTGCTCAGATGTCATTCTCAATGTTTTAGTATTTAGCACTCTTCATTCCTGATCCCCCTGGCACTATTTTTTTCCTTTTTAGCTGTCATTTTCTATATGAAATAATTTTCAGATTGTAGGATGTATACTGTTCCTCCCTGCCAGAATGTAAGCTCCAGGTGGCAAGGATTTTTATCAAGAGCTTAGTGTAGAACTTTGCACATAGTTGGTACTAAGACATTTGTTGAGGGCCTCCCTGGTGGCACAACAAGTTAAGTATAAGCCTATGAAGCTATCTGCAGCCACTGCAGCTTGAGTTCGATCCCTGGCCAGGGAGATTCCCACACAGTGCAGCAGACCTCTCCTTTTCGTCCACAGCTCCCCTCAGTCTATGATTTGAACACCAGTTGTTAAAACAAGATTAAGCAAAGAACAAATTTACCTTTTGATAGGTGAGCAGTAGAGATACTTGACTCAGGTCTGCTGTATTATTGCTTGCACAATTTTGGTTAACCATCAGTGGATCTAGCAACCTTTGGAAACAGCTGGAAGATGGCATCAAACTAGTTGTAGAGTCATTTACAGAATTACAAGACAAACACCCAACCTCTTGGAGGATAAAAATATAACTGCAGAGCAGAGATCTTCAGAATAGGGTAGGCATACATCTGGGCATCCTGGATGACTGCCCAAGTGCACTTGCAGCTTTAAGGAAATGGAGTTCCACTTTTCAACTTCCATGTTATTCTCCTGAAACTAACAAGCTTGAGGACACAATATTCTCCTATTTTACCAAAGTAAAATACACATCTCTTGCCTCACAATTCTATTATGACTCACTAGTTCTGTGTAAAAACAAAAAACCACAAAACTTCGCACCAAAGAGGATTATCAAAATGTTGGTTTATTGCTTTTAAGGAAAACTTTTTAAAAAGCAGTCAAGGCATTATTTTTGTTCACTGCCAGTTGAATGGATAAACAAAATGTGGTATATATGTAGATATATCTGCATATATCTATATATATGTACATACATATGTGAGGCTGAAATTAGTCAAACTTAAAGAGGAAGGTTGACACATGCTACAACATGGATACACCTTGAGGACATTATGTTAAATAAGTCAGTCACAAAAGGACAAATACTGTGTGTTCATTTAAATAAAGTACTATGAATTCACAGTAACTGACATATCAGTGGCGTAGTGGAGTCATAGAGACAGAAAGGTGATGGGTGGTGGCCAAGGACTGGAAGAAGGGGGAATAGGGACTTACTGTTTAATACTTACAGTTTCGTTTTTGCAAGATGACGAGTTCTAGGGATGTATGGTGGTTAGGGCTGTATTTCCGTTTGAAAAGAAGTCAAGGCACTTTAAACCCCGGGGGCATTCCTGAATAATATGTATTTCTGTAAAGGTCATGACTTTAGAAATAGATACTTTGAAGTCGTGTATTGAGACACTGGAACAACAAAGCCAAGGCAACATGGATTATTTTATATGTAAGTGCCATTTTGATGGAATTTTGAGAACTAAGGAATAAACCTCATGAGTAAGAACTTTACACAATTTGATTGTGTGTGCCTTTAAAAGTCAAAATGAAATAATTATTCCAATTACAGTCAATCCTAATCTCATTCCAGCTTGTAAAAGTTGAACATTTTCTATTTCCAATTAATTCAAAAAGACCTTTATTTAAACTTACTGGGAAAAGTTATTCTGTCAACTTGCATGTGTGAGAAGGTATGTAGCTCCTTCCAAAATTCTTTTAGGAGGTACACTTTATCAAAGTTCGCGATAGTATTTTCTGCTTTCCTAGGTTTCATTTCTGTGTGTTTCCCAACCCTTTGTACCGCCCACGCGGAAGGGCAGGATAAAACCGCTTTTGCCCAAGGGCCGCGGGTCTGGGCGGCGAGGCCCCGCCCCCTTGACCTCACGGATTGGGTAATCCTGGGAGGCCTTCCCGCCAGATTTTTGATTTCCTAAGCGGGATCTCAGTTTCCTCCTCCCGCTGCCTCTCGGAAATCTAGTCTTCTTCCGGGGAAGCCGTGAGCGCCAGCCATGGACCCACGTCGCGGAAAGGTGTCCCAGGCAGCTTCAAAAACCTCGAAAACCAGAGCCGCTGCCCCGAAGACTTCCGCGCCCACTGCGAAGGACGCCCAGGCCAAGCCCCCCGAATCTCTGGCCCCCCTCGGAGCCTCAGGGCCCAAAGCGCAGACCTGTGGCTCGACCAGGGCATCTGGATCCCAGCGCAAGAAGGGCGCCCCGGCCCCCGAGACTCGACGGCAAGTAAGCGCGGGGCATGCCGCTGCCAAAAAGGCCCCTCTGCGCGCCGAGGGCTTTCTGCTCCCCGGCGCTCCCAGCGCCGTCCAGACCGACGGGCAACCGGTCCCCGCGGAGAGCCTGGAAGTCCCCTTCACCGCGGAGCCTTCCCTTCCCGGAGTCGGATCTCGCAGCGAGGGGAGCGATTGCTCCTCGGTTCCGAGGCGGAGATCCCTGCCCGGACCCACTGGGGACCCGACGCTCGGTTTTCTGGTCCCAGCCCCTCGTCTCCGTGGGAGGGAGGCGGCCGCTGGGAGCTGGAAGCCCCGGTCCGTTCTGGAGAAGTTGAAGCTGAACCGCCAGGAAACCTCAGCGGCGGCTGAGGTCGTGAATAGGGTCGTGGACCACCTGCTGCGGAGGATGCAGAGCCTCGAGTCTGAGTTCAAAGGGGTGACGCGGCTGTCCTCGGGGAGCTACTACGAGCACGTGAAGGTGAGCTATCCAGCACCTGCCCTCTGTCCCCGTGGCCAGACTTCTCACCCCTCTCCCCAGTCTCTCCATGATCCACAGGGCTCACTGTGCCTCACTTTCCTTCGGCGTAACTCAGACTTTTGGTCCTTTGTGACCTGTGACTTAGGTCGACATTTGTTCGTTCTTTTATTCCTCTATACATGCTACTAACTTTCAGCTTTACATTTATGTTGAATGAACATATGTACATTCAAGGAATAACCAGCCACCATTGATTGCCAGCTCCTGTGAAGACACTGCTGCTGGGAGATTTCCAATGTAGAGATGCACTCACGCAAACAGACTTCTATTGAGTTTCTGTAATAGTATTACACTCGGTTTCTGGTCAAATTCTGACTTACGTAATTTAATTAGAGTGGTCTGAGAAAATTTTCTCAAAATTAATATATCTAAGAAACTTTTCTATGAGGACTTCTGTATTCCATAGAAAAATTTTCTTCAGTCTCTCCCTCCAGTCCCCGTAGGTACTCTCTCTACCCAATTCTTTATACAGATGTCTTGGGGAATAGTGAATGAAGTTAAAAAAAAGGGAAAACTTTCTATGAATACTAAAAATCCTACATCCTAAATACACATTTGATGCAATTTTTAAAAGTGTGTATTCTACAGCTCCATTTGTTTCTGGGTGGTTGAGTCATTAAAGCCATCCTCCCAGTACAACTTGAAGGTTTAGGAGCAAGTTCCTGACTGCTGTTTGTTTCCTGAAAGTTTCAAATTTCTTTGGCTGTGCTTTTATTCTCTTCTGTCAGTTTTCTGAGTTCTAGGCTGTGTACCTCCATTTGCTCTTGGTAAGATCATGAGAGTAGTATGAACAGAAGTAGAGGTTGATAGCATATCTTTAACAAATAATCAAAATGTATTTTAGATATATATACTGACTTTAACTTCTCTCCTCCAGAAGGTATATATATAGCAGCACAGGCCCACACCAACTAAAACGAAAAATCTCAAATAATCTAACCTTACATCATAAGGAACTAGAAAAGGAAGAACACACAAAACCAAAAGCCAGTAGAAAGAAAGAAGACAAACTAGAGAAGAAATAAATGAAGTAGAAATAAAAAAGATAGCCTAAAAGAGCAATGAAATAAAAAACTTAAAAAAAAAAGTAAAATAGGACAAACACACACATATGCACACACAAATGTACACCCAACCACCTCAGGGAGAAAACTCTAATAAATAGAATCATAAATGAAAGAGAAGTAACAACAGATATCTCATTAATATAGATGATCATAAGAACATCATTTTGCCAATAAGTTGAATAACCTAGAAGAAATGGACAATTCCTTAGTGGTATGTATTGTACAGCCTTCTCAGACTGAATCAGGAAGAAATAGGAAATCTAAACAGACCCACTTACAAGCAAGGAAACTGAAGCAGTAATCAAGTCTCCCCAGAAAACAAAAGCCCAGTACCAGATAGTTTCACAAATTATCAGAGGTACTAAAACCTCTCTCAAACTCTTCCAAAAAAAACTGAGAAAAAAGGAATGCTTCCAACACTTTTCATGAGACCAACATTACCCTGATAGCAAAATCAGACAAAGACAAAAAAAAGTACAGACCAATTTCTTTGATGAAGAGACATGCAAAAAAATCAACAAAATCTTTGTAAACTGAATTAAACAATGCATTAACAGAAATTTACATCATGAATGCACATAAAATGTGCATAAAAAGACTCACTATGCAAAAATCAGTTGATGTAATTCACTACATCAAAAAAAGACAAGATAGGGCCTCCCCGGTGGCGCAGCGGTTAAGCGCTGCGCTGTGGAGCTGTTGGCAGCGGCGACACGAGTTCGACACCCGGCCGGGGAGAATCCCACATGGCGCAGCGGACCTCTCCTGCCTTGCCCGCTGCTCCCCTCAGCAGTGTATTTCTGATCTGCCTGTTCTGCTCCCCGCTCCGTCTCTGGTGAACCCTCTCGCCGCCCCATGCCTCTGGCCTGTACCCCAGCTTGTATGTATAAATAAAAAATAAAATCTTTAAAATAAAAAAAAAAGACAAGATAAAAATCATGATTATATTAATAGTTACAGAGAAGGTATTTGATATGATTCAACATCCATTTATGATAAAACCCTTACAAAATGGAGGTAGAGGAACATACATTAACATAATGACGGCCATAGATGACAAACCCACAACTAACATAATGGTGAAAAACTGAGCACTTTCCTCTAAGATCAAGTACAAGACAAGGATGTCTACTTTGAGCACTACCATTCAACATATTCAGCTACCATAATGGTAGTCTTAGGTAGAGCAAACAGGCAAGAAAGATATAAAAGGAATTCCAAATGGGAAAAATGTAAAACTATCTCTATTTGGAGACAATTTTATAATATATATAAAAAACTCTTAAGGAGGTCACTGAAAAAATATTAGAAGCAATCAGTAAAATAAATCGGGCTACAAAATCAGTTCACAAAAATCAGTTGTGTTCTTTAATGTAAACAATGAACTAGAAAGAAAGAAAGAAACTAAAACATTCCCTTTTACAATTGCATCAAAAGTCTTAAATACCTAGGTGTAAACTCAGACAAAGAAGTCTGTAGTGAAAATCTTGACATAGTGAAAAAAATAGCAGACCGAAAGAAATGAAAGATAGTCCCTGTTCATGAATTGGAAAAATCAGCATTGTTAAAATGGCCATCTTACTGAAAACATACAAATTCAATGCAATCCCTATCAAAGTTTTAGTTATATTCATTCTAGAACTAGAACAGACATTACTGATATTCATATGGAACCACAAAAGACCCCAAATAGCCAAAGCAATCCTGACAAAAAAGAGGAAGAAGAGAGGTATCATGTGCCGATTACAAACTATACTAAAAAGCTATGGTACTCAAAACTGTATGGTATTGAAATAAAAATAGACACACAGACAAATGGAATAGAATTGAGACTCCAGAAATAAACCCACACTTATATGGACAGTTAATCTATGATAGAGGAGTCAAGAGTACATATTGAAGAAAGTCTCTTTTACAAATGGTGTTGGGAAAACTGGATAGCCACATGCAAAAGAATGAAAATAGACCATTATCTCACAACTTACACAAAAAATTAATTAAAAATATATTAGGTGTAAGACCTGACCATAAAATACATATAAGAAAAGATAGGCACAACAACTGCCCCAGTGATGTTTCGAAACTTGACTTTTACAACAGGGGGCACAAAAGCAAAAGTAAACAGATGATACCACATCAAAATAAAAAGCTCTGCACAATGGAAGAAACTATCATTAAAAAACCCACCGAGAGGGGCCTCCCTGGTGGCGCAGTGGTTGAGTGCTGCGCTGTGGAGCTGTCGGCAGCGCGCGATGCGAGTTCGACGCCCGGCTGGGGAGAATCCCACATGGCGCAGCAGACCTCTCCTGCCTCGCCCGCTGCTCCCCTCAGCAGTGTGTTTCTGACCTGCCTGTTCTGCTCCGCACTGTCTCTGGTGAACCCTCTCGCCACCCCACGCCTCAGGCCTGTACCCCAGCTTGTATGTATAAATAAATAAGTGTTAAAAAAAAAAAACAAAACCCACTGAGGCAACTCTCCTGCTGCTGCCTCTCTTTTTCTCTCTCCCTTTCTTAATAAATCTGTCCTTTTAAAATATACCCTTAAAAAACCAACAACCCACTGAATGGGAGAAGAAAAATTGCACATCATATATCTGACAAGGGACTGATATCACAGATCTACAAAACTCATACTGCTCAACCAAAAGAAAACAACCCAGTCAAAAATAGGCAGATCAAAACAACACTTCTCCAAAGAAGTGGCCATACAGGCACATGAAAAAATGTTCATCATCTCTTATGAGGAAAATGCAAATCAAAATCACAATGAAATATCTCACACCTGTGAGAATGACCCATATCAAAGAGTCCAGAAACAACAAGTCTTGGTGAGGACATTGAGAGAAAGGAACTCTCAGACACTGTTGGTGAGAATGTAGATTGGTCCAGCCTCTATGGGAAGCAGTACAGAGGTTTCTGAAAAGATTAAAAATAGTCTGCCATACAATCCAACAATTCCACTTCTAGGTATCTATCCAGATATTACAAAAACACTAATTTGAAAGGAAACTTACAATCCCATGTTTATTGCAGCACTATTTACAATAGCCAGGATATGGAAACAACCTAAGTACTCCAAAGCAGATGAGTAGATCAAGAAGATGTAGCATATACACAATGGAATACTACTCAGCAGTCAAGAAAATAAACATGGATGGGGATGGAAGGGATTATTCTAAGCAAAATAAGCCAGAAGGAGAAAGATAAATACCAAATAAGTGTCACTTATTTGTGGAATATAGAGAAGCAAAACAAAGGGTCAAAGACAAACTTTAAAACCAACCCTTGAAAACTGACCATAAAACTGAGGCATTTAGAGAGGTGAAATAGAAGGGAGTGAGAACTGGTTAGTGAGAGACCAGTGGACTATCATGGACAAATATGGATGCTTTGGTGGTAGATACTCTATGGTGACTGTACCTTGGTCGGGAAATCCCATGCTACCAAAACACTAACACAGATACAAGCCAACAAAACAAAACAAAAATCATAGGAATCTGACTATAAAATTGGAGCTACCAAATGGAGAGGCAATCGGAGAAAGTGGCACAGTGGATTATGGTGGAGGCCTGTGGGTGCCTTGGTATGGTGTGGTAGCATAGACTTGAGGAGGTGGGGTCCAGTACTTCTGAATCATGCACAGTGTTACATACCAGTGTTACCTTAGTAAAAAAAAAAAAAAAGTACTAAAGACAATAAAAACATCATTATCCTTGGTGCTCAGGGTAAAAGAAAATTAAAACTTTGGCAAACTAGCATTGTGGGCCTGATAGTTTCTTACTTAAAATTATTCTGATGGAATCAGTGGTGGTATTATTGAATATATCAACATTTGGGAGATCTGAATTATTTAATGAATAATATTTTTCCAGTAACCATACAGCCATATATGGATTAAAAATATGTCAGTTAAAGATAGACCTATAGATTTTAATGTAAGAGAATGTGAACATTTCTTTGATATGGTTTAGATTCCCCATTACAGCTAACTTTTAAAATACTATCACTTTTGAGTTCTAGGATAATAACAAAGAAGAACATCCACAATTATCTGAAAAATATACTATGATACTCTTGTATTTTCTATCTATGTATCCGTATGAGAATAGACTCTCAGGATATTATAAGAGATTGAGTGCAAAAGCAGATGTAATAATGAGAATCTAGTTGTTTTCTCTTAAGCAAAAATTACGAATTTTCACAAAATACCGCTTTTCTTGATATTTAATTTTTGGTAAAAATAGTTCTTTTTCATAAATGTTCTTGAGGTTTACATATAACACATCAGTGTTGTATTTAACAAATTAATAAATATTTTCTCAGCTTTAATTTCTATTATACTATGTCAACAGATATAACAGAAATAAAAGCACTTTGGTGTCCTCAAAATAAATAGATAAAATTGGATTCAAGGCTCTTTATAATTGGCCAAAGATTAGTCAAAATACACTTTCCAATAGTTTATGTGGTTCAATATTGACATATTTCTCATTCATGTATTTTATTATATTTTAAGTTCTCGGTGAAAACAGATGTTAATGCACTTAACTGTAGAGTTTGGACTGAGTGAAAAGCTTATATAGAAATCACTTAACAGTAGTAGTTTTAGCCAATGGTCACATGATATCATTTATCTTTTTAATTATAAAATGCAAACTTGTAGTAAAAAAATGGGTATAGAGGGCCACCACTGCGCTGTGGAGCTGTCGGCAGCGCGCGATGCGAGTTCGATGCCCAGCCGGGGAGAATCCCACATAGTGCGGCAGACCTCTTCTGCAGACCTCTGTCTCTGGTGGGCCCTCTCGCCACCCCACACCTCTGGCCTGTACCCCAGCTTGTATGTATAAATAAATAAATCTTTAAAAAAAGAAAAAAAATGGGTATAGAACCTAAAACTAAAATCAGTAATAGTTTTGTACTTCTGTTAGTCCCACTCCCAGAGGGTATAAGAATTAAGAATTTACTTTTTTTTTTAAAGGGATTTTTTTTTTTTTTAATTTATGCATGTAAGAGCTGGGGTATAGGCCAGAGGTATGGAGTGGTGAGAGGATTCACCAGAGACAGAGTGGGAAGCAGAAAGGATGGATCTACTGCTGAGGGGAGCAGTGAGCAAGACAGGAGAGGGCTGCTGTGCCATGTGGGTTAACTCCCTGCCCAGGGATTGAACTCGGGCTGCAGTGGCTGGCGATAGCTTCATAATGCTGAGACTTAATCCCTTGTGCCACCAGAGAGGCCCAAGAATTTACCTTTCAAAGTAGAGTTTTTAAGTAGAAATTTCAAGGTGAAAGTTGTGGTTGCTTACAAGTGTTCACAAGCACATATTTCACTGCAGTTTATTCTTTATCTTAGATTTCTGCTCCTAATGAATTTGATGTTATGTTCAAACTTGAAGTGCCCAGAATTCAGCTAGAAGAATATTGTGAGAGTGGTACTCACTACTTTGTGAAGTTCAAAAGAATTCCCAAAGGAAATCCTCTGAGTGAGTTTTTAGATAAAGAAGTATTATCAGCTTCTAAGATGCTAACCAAGTTTCGGGCAATCATTAAAAAAGAAATTAAAAACATTGAAGGTAAGAATTTTTCTTTGAATCTTAAAGGTATACTTGACCTATTAACTGCTAATGTCTACACCCCCTTGCTGATCTTTAAATACCCCTCCCCACCTGCAATAGACTTTGACCACTCCTTAGAAGCTCTTTGCTTGTACATTCAACATAAATGTTGGCTCTATTTTGGTCTCCACTGAATATTTACTGAACTGTTGCTGCCTGTGCTACTGGGTATATGTGGTTGAATAAAATTTGTGGGATCTCCTCTTTGAGCTTGCATGTACAACAGAAATTGCAGTGAGTGTCTGAAGAGAATGAATTGGGAGAAGTGGTGGGAGTGGGTTGGAATGGGATTGTGGAACAAGGTCCTGAGACAGAACACCACTTGGCAGACTCAAGGAAGAAAAAGAGACCCCTGTGGACAAGGGAAGATTGATACAAAATGAAGTTGGAGAGATGACTGGGAGCCAGAATCTGTGAGGATTTACAGGTTCTGGAAAGGAGTTCAGGTTTTATTCTGTGTTCATTGAGAATCCAGATTATATTAGGGAGTAATGATTGCCTTTGCATTTGAAAGTTTATAGTATTCCATGGTTTTGTTCTATGATTTGTGATTTTGTTTTCTATGGTTTCAGTACTCATGGTCAACCATAGTCCAAAAATATGTACTATGATGTTTTGAGTGAGAGAGGGAGATACCACATCCACATAACTTTTCTTTCAGTTTTTCTATTCTATCACAGCATTATGTTAATATCTTACCTAATTTGTAAATTAAACTATCATATGTATGAATAGGAAAAGGTATGGTATATATAGGGTATATGGCATAAATAGATACACATGTGGTTTTAGGTATCGACTGGGGTCTTGGAACACATGCCCCATGGAGAAGCAGGAACTACTGTACTTAAACTTCTTTGCAGAAGATAGTGTAAGAAGGAGAATATTCTGATAGTTTAGGCGAAGATGTGTATCACTTAGCTGGGAGTGGGCGTAGAGTGCAAAGGACAGAGGGAAGCAGACACATCCACACTGTAGCACTGCTTACAGTGCTGGATTAAGTGTAGGGGTTCCAACAGAGGGTCGAGTTAAAGATAGCTTCCTGGTTTCTGTATGGGCACCTGTTCTGAGTTGATGGTGTCATTTTCTAAGATGGGTAGGACTGGGAGGAACATTGTGGCATATGAATGAAGACTTTCGTTATGGATACATTGTTAGATTCCTATGGTACTGTGAAATAAATGAGGCACATGTGTAGTTGGATATGAATCTGAAGTTGTTTGAGTGATATGTTTGGGCTGCTAATAAACATGCAAGTAGCACTGGGAATGGTTGAGATTACCAAAGCAAAGAATGATCTCATTTCTTTGTTAATTTACTCAATATGTGTTGATCATCCAATGTACCAGGTGTTCTAGGTGTTTGGAATTCATTAATGAACAAATAAATGAAGACCTTTGCCCTCCTCTTATAATCAAATAAGGAAAGCCATGTTGAATAACAATTGTAAAAAATATATTATGTACTAGAAAGTAGTAAGTGCAATGATGAAAAAAATGTGACAAAGTAAGAAGGATCAGGGGATATGGTTGGGGGAAAACTACAATGTTAAGTAGAAAGGTAAGAAGAAGACCCCATAGAAGTTGGGTGGTACTAAACCAACCCAAGAAGTAAAGGACAATCACCATTTTGCAGAAGGATTGGTAAGTGTTTAGAATGCTGCTGACATCCAGAAAACCTTTGGATTTGCTCTTTGGTTTAGCGGTTTCAGTGGGATTAGTTGTAATATAGAGAAAGGGCAAGGATGCAGTAGGGATAGCATGAGATGGCAACTCTTTAGAAAGGTTTTGACTGAGAAAGAAGTAGAAAATGCTAAGTATTGGAGAGGAAGCTGATGTAGAGTGGAGAGGGGTGTAATTTATACAGGGACATATGGAAGCTCCATTTTCAGTTATTGAAGGAACCGCCATACAGCTTTCCATAGAGGTTGAACCAGCTTGCATTCCCACCAACAGTGTAGGAATAAATAAAGTGTGTACCTGTCTAAAGTGTGTACCTGTCTTTTTCTCCATATCCTCTCCAGCATTTGTTGTTTCCTGTTTTTTAAATATGTGCCATTCTTGCTGGTGTAAGGTGGTATCTCATTGTGGTTTTTATTTGCATTTCTCTGAGTATGAGGAATGTTGAACATTTTTTCATATGCCTGTTTGCCGTTTGCATTTCTTCTTTGGAGAAGTGTTTTTTAAGTTCTGCCCATATTTTGACTGGATTTTTTGCTCTATTTTTGTTGAGTCTTGTGAGTTCTTTGTAGATTTTTGTGCTCAATCCCTTGTCTGTTGTATAGAGTGCAAAAATTTTCTCCCAGTCAGTAGGCTGTCTCTTTGTTTTGGTTAATGTGTCTTTTGCTGTACAGAAGCTTTTTAATTTGATGTAATCCCAGCTGTTTATCTTTTCCCATTAATTCCACTCCTCAAAATATACCCAAAGTACACAAAAACATTAATCCAAAAGGACACATGCACACCTATGTTTATTGCAGCACTATTTACAATAGCTAAGATATGGAAACAACCCAAGTGCCCCAAAATTGATGCCTGGATCAAGAAGATGTGGTACATGTATACAATGGAATACTATTCAGCAATCAAAAATGATAAACAAATGCAATTTGCAGCAACATGGATGGAGCTAGAAGGGATCATGCTCAGCAAAATAAGCCAGAAGGAAAATGAAAAATATCGAATGGTTTCACTTATAGGAAGAATGTAGTGAAACCAAATAAGAGATCAGAAGGAGAAAATAAGAGACATTCTGCAGGGGAGGGGGAGGAAGAGGGACCAAAACAGGGGAGAAAAGAGCACAAGGGACTATGGTGATGGTTCATGGGTAAATTGGTGGTGGGGAATACTGTGAGGAATACACAATAATGTAAAGGATATAAATTAAATAAATAAATAAATAAATAAAAGAAAATATGAAAAAAAATTTAAGAGAGGGAGACTCTGGAGCCCTTTGTATGCAGGTAGGGATGCTCCAGTAAGGATGGGGAGGCCACTGATGCAAGGGAGGGAATAACTGAAGGACCATGGTGCTTGAGGTGAAAAGGAAGGGATCCAGAGATGGTGTATTTTTAGGGGTAATAGGAGGAAGAAGGATATAATGGTTAAGAAGCAGACAGGGGACCTCCCTGTGGCACAACAGGTTAAGCGCAGCACTATGAAGCTATCCAGAGCAACTGCAGCATGAGTTCGATACCCAGCCAGGGAGCTTCCCATGTGATGCAGCAGACCTCTCCTGCCTCACCCGCTGCTCCCCTAAGCAATCTACTTTGGTCAGTCTGCCTGTTCTGCTTCCCACTCTGTCTCTGGTGAATCCTCTCAGCACCCCACACCTCTGGCCTACACCCCAGATATTGTATGCATAAATAAATAAATCTTTAAATAAATAAATAGGTATTATTAAAAAAAAAGTAGACAGGTACACACTTTATTTAGTGATGAGAAAATGGGGGTATTCTCTAGGATTTTCTTCGTTTTTTTCCCCTCTGGATTTTCTTCTTGAAGCTCTGTCTTCCTCTCACTATAGGCCCTTCCACAAGTCTTTTCTGGGAGTGATCTTTAATACTGCTTGTATACCCCAAGTTCCAAAATCAGTGTCTTACATCTAAAGGCCTTTCCCAAAATTTTGACTATCACAGCCACCTAACCTGTGGCTGTCTCTACTTAGGTATCCCACAGGCACCTAGTTCTCCGTGTGTCTAAAATGGAGTTCTGCTAGGCCTAGTCTTTTTTCCTTCTGCTTTGTCTGCACTGGAGTATGTAATCTACACCAGCTATTTCTGAGACCGAAATCCTAGGATGGCAGCCGAGACTCATACCTCTTTCCTTACCTTTCACAGATTTAGTACAAATACCAGTTCTGATGATTCGAACCTCTTTAATTGTTCTCGCTTCTGCTACCTAATTTTTAAAAGTAAAAATTGTGTATACTTTGGTATACTCCACAAAGTTTTGATATAATAACTGAAATGTTTAACACAGTGAAGCTAATTGACATACTTCTCACACAGAACCTGTGTGTGTGTGTGTGTGTGTGTGTGTGTGTGTGTGTGTGTTTGTGTGTGTTAAGAGTGCCTGATCCAGTCTCTTAGCAAATTTCCAGTACTCAATGTGGTAGTATTAAGGGTAGTCATCATGCCATATTTTAGATCAGATCTGTGGAATTATTCACCCTGCCTAACTGCAACTTTATACTCTTTGACCAATGTCTCTCCATTTACCCCAACTCTTTCTTCCCCTGGTAACCACCATTCTACTCTGATTCTATATATGGATTTCTTGGACTTACGGTGGGGTTATGGCTCAATGAACCTATCATAAATGAAAATGCGCTTAACCTATCAAACACTATGGTTTAACCTAACCTATTTTAAGCATGTTCACAATACAGTGTGGCAAAATCATCAAACACAAGGCTATTTTATTAAGAAGTGTTGAATTTATTGAATACTGGGGTTTTTTTGCTTTATTTTTTATTGAATACTGCAATAAAGTGAAAAACAGAATGGTGGTATTTGATCTCACCGTTAACATACACAGCTGAAAGCATTATTATAAAGTTGAAAAATCGTAAGTTAAAGCACATTTAGTCAGGGAGTATTCTATTTGACTTTTAGATTCCACAATTAGGTGAGATCATGTAGTATTTGCCTTGCTGAGTCTGACTTACTTCACTTAGTGTAATGTCCTCCAAGTTCTTTCATTTTGTGGCAGTGGCAGGATCTCTTTTCTTGAGACTAATTCCATCGTATATTATAAACCACAATTTTTTACCCATTCGTCCATCAGTGGACACTTAGGTTGTTTCCATATCTGGCTATTGTAAATAGTGCTGCAATAAACGTGCTGTTCCCTGGGCCCTGGTGCTCAGTGCCTCTGTCTTAGCACAAGTGCCCACTCTTTGCTGGGCTATTCTGTGGTCTCCATCACCCTTCTCATCATTGTGTTGTACACCTCTCTCTCCCCTGACACTCATTTGGACTTCTTTTCAGGTTCTCTCTAAACTACCATCTATAAATTTAAAGGAAAATTTAATCCCAAATCCCAGAGTCTTCAGAATTTCCTCAATATATATTTCAGATAGTCTTGATTATGCTCACCCTCACAAATGAGGTATTGGTTATACATTTTGCTTTTTTAAAAAAAAGATTTATTTATTTAGGTGTACAAGAGCTGGGGTGCAGGCCAGAGGTGTCGGATGGTGAGAGGATTCACCAGAGACAAAGTGGGAAGCAGAGCAGGCAGATCTACTGAAGTACACTGCTGAGGGGAGCAGCGGGTGAGACAGGAGAGGTCTGCTGCGCCATGTGGGGAGCTCCCTGGCCCAGTATCGAACTCGTGCTGCAGTGGCTCTGGATAGCTTCATAGTGCTGCGCTTAACCTGTTGTGCCACCAGGGAGGCCCTATACATTTTGATTTGTGGGAAGTTTCTATTTTAGAAGTGACTTAACATCTTACACTTAGCACTTTATAGGGTCCCCAATTATAGTCATATTTTCTGTGTGTTACCAGAGAAAATTGCATCAGTAAACCCTTTCTTGCCATTTATACATTTCAACAGATACAGATATCACTGTGGAGAGGAAGAAGAGAGGGAGCCCTGCTGTAACACTTCTTATTAGAAACCCTGATGAAATATCTGTGGATATAACCCTGGCTTTGGAATCAAGAAGCAGCTGGCCAGCTTGTACCGTGGATGGCCTCCGCATCAAAAAGTGGCTTGGAGCCAAAGTTAGGTGTGATCTAAGACGGGAGCCATTTTACCTGGTACCTAAGCATGCAAAGAATGAAAGTGGTTTTCAAGGTATTTCGAATGTGGAAATTAAAGACATATGAAAGAGATATTAATATCCATATATTCATTATCCATATACTGTGTAGCTTTTATTGCACTCTTTAATCTATCTCTTTAGAATCTTTGCTTATCTCTTGCACTAACACTATATTTTCATACAAAGTGTAACATTACAAATCTTGATACCTAGTAGAGTAAGTTCTCTCACTTTGTCCTTCTTTAAGAGTGTTTTAGATATTCTTGACCTTTGCATTTTTCTGACCTTTGCATTTTTATTAAAAAGCTGATATCTTGTCAAGTTTCACAAAAAGCTTTTCAAGTATTGGAGGTACATATTCCTAATTATTTAAATTTCCTTTATTACTTCTCAGTGAAGTTTTAGACATTTTCCACAGAAGTTTTATAAATCTTTCGTACTCATAGGAAGTTGATCTTTTAAGACTTTGTATTTTGAAAAAAATTTAACCAATAGAAAAGTAGACAATACATTGAACTTTCACATACCTGTCACCTAGCCTCTTTTGTATTTTCTACATATGCAATTGTATCATCTATCAATAATAGATTTGTTTTTCCTTTTCTAATGCTCCAACCCTGTTTTATTCCCTTCTGTGCTAAAATGGCAAGTATATCTTGAAAGTAATAATATAACAGACATTCTGCCTTCCTGATTTCGAAGGCAAAAACCTCAACTTTTTTTTTTACCTTCTGTTACCATGTTTCTGGGTTGTTTTTCAACTGATCTTTCATCAGATCTAGTTCCTATCCAGATTTATATTATTGAGTGGTGCTTTTTGTTGAATCATTAATAAATGTTACATTTTACTAGCTTCATTTTCTGTTTCTCTTGAGTTGACCAGATGCTTATTCTCTATTGTGTGTTAATGTAACAGAGTATATTGATTGATTTTTTTATGTAATCTTTTTTTTCTTTATATATTGATTGATTTTTAACTTGTAAACCAGTCATGCTCTCCTAGTATAAAACCAACTAACAGGATGATTAGAGTTTAAAAGAGGAAGAAAAGAGGGGAAATAATTCTGTTCTTACATAACCCTCCCAAGGAATAGAGAGGAAATGTTCCTTAGTTCATTTTACATGGATACCAAATTTTTTCATGGATAGTATAGAAAAATAAAGAAAATATTTGAATCAATTAATTAAATTATTGAAGCAAAATATCAACAAACTAAATTTAGCAATGTATAAAAGGTAATACATGTTATCGTTGCTAACTCTGACCTTTCCCTCACCCCTACTCTCCATTTTTTTTCTATCTTGGCCCATTGTTTGCTTCAAAATACTTGTTTCCATATTCCATTATTTATTTGTTCACTTCTTTTGATCTGTCTCTCCCTAAAATGACATTTTTAATGAAAAAATTCAGCTACGTACTGTGTTGCTTATAAATTGGTGCTTTTAGTAAATTATTTTCATATTTTTCTTTTGGAAATTCAGAAGAAACATGGCGACTTTCCTTCTCTAACATTGAAAAGAATCTTTTGGACAATCATGGACAACTTAAAACATGCTGTGAAAGTGAGGGAGTGAAATGTTGCAGGTAATGCCTATATTTTGTTAAATGTTGGGTTATTTATGGTGTGTTTCATCTTTATTGAGTTCCTACTTCAACCCAAAAGATGATCATTGCTGGGTTGAGTTCTGGGGCCAGTGTATAACTGAATTGACCTGGAGTACTAACTAGAAAGTGAGCATGAAACCAGGGAAGCTAGGTCCAACGGGTCAAGGAAAGAGTGTAAGATAAGGCAAGGGAGCCTAATCGTGAATCTGGATCAGATAGCTATGTAAAGTAGGCCAGAGAGAGGTTGTAGGTACTAGCCATTACTGGTCATGACAATTGGATGTGTCTTAGTATTCTGGTTGCTTAAAGGTAATGAATATTAGTGTCAAAGAATGAAGGGACAAATGATCACTCTTAGTGGACACTAATACCTATTTTGAGATGGTTTGATTGTGTTAAAAAGCAGAAACTGACTAGCTAAACTTGAAACAACACTATAAATAGGTAATTCTGGTTATTTTGGTAGCATACACACCACAAAGAACTAAGAATTAAAAGGAATCATTCGTATGAGTTTCTAATGTCTAGGATAAGTGTCACAAAAGTTTAAAGATGAAAACAAGAATGTCCAATGTCCAGCCATAAGAGGTTCTTTAAGGTTTCATATGCAGGCATTGACACAAGCATTAAGAAAAGTATAGCTGCTAAGGTTAAATAATTTTTTAAAAGATTTGTTTATTTATGCATACAAGCTAGGTGTAAGCCAGAGATGTAGGGAGGGTGAGAGAACTCACCAGAGACAGAATGGGAAACAGAATGGACAGACTGACTGAAATACACTGCTGAGGGGAACAGCAGGAGAGATAGGAGAGGTCTGCTGTGCCATGTGGGAAACTCCCTGGCTGGGTATTGAACTTGTGCTGCAGAGCTCTGTATGGCTGCATAGTGCTGTGCCATAACCCATTGGGCCACCAGGGAAACCCAAGGCTAAATAATTTTACAAACATTAAAATTTTGTCAAATCCTAAATGATCTGGTGAAAAATGTAAATATTTGCAGCCTAGTAAAATAAAATCATTTTATAAGCTAAAACAGAATTGTTCTAGGTATCAAATAACTGGATGAACAATAAATATCTGTAAGTTTCATATAGTTGAAGTAATTCTGATGGAAAAAATAAGTTAGGATGAGGAAGAGATTCAGCATATATGTTTATTTTTACTGTTTATTAGATTACAGTACTGCATATGTTCTGGGAGTTTAGATTCATTTTTCTTCAAATGACTTGTCACACTATTTCCACCACTAAAGTACCAATAACCGTCCACCATAGTCCATTGGACCTTCTCCACCCTTTGCTCCCCCTTCTCCTCCCTCTGGTATCTGCATTTCTGCAGTCAGATTCCAAGGGTTTATTTTGTCTGTTTCTTTGCAAAGCATATATTTTTAATGTTTTAGAATGACTATAGCTATATTAGAGTGACTCTATAATTACATTTATATTATTTATATATATTTGCATCTCTATATGTTATATTATCTGTATTGTTTATTGTATCTTTATCTTTTTCATGTAAGATGCGTAAAACTCTTTGTGGACCGAAGTAGGTTGTAAGTCAATGAAAATCAGTGGTTTTTTTTTTTTTTTTTATTCAACAGGAAAGATTGCTTAAAACTAATGAAATGTCTTTTGGAACAATTGAAAAAAAAGTTTGGAAACCAAAAGAACCTGGATAAGTTCTGTTCTTATCATGTGAAAACTGCCTTCTTTCACATGTGTACCCTGAACCCAGAGGACAATCAGTGGCAATCCAAAGACATAGAACTCTGCTTTGATGAATGTGTGGCATACTTTCTTGAGTGCCTCAACAAAGAAGAGCTTCAACATTTTTTTATTCCTAGAGTCAATCTGTTCTCTCAAGAATACATTGACAATATAAGTAAGAAATTTCTCTCAAAGCAAATTGAATATGAAAGAAACCATGGATTTCCAGTTTTTGATGAATTTTGAAATTTTAATTTTAAAAAAGAATGACTGAAATTTTAACTTTAAAAAAGAATGAATGACTGTGTAAGGAAATTTGCTATAGCAATGATTGATCAAATGAATTTAAATCATTATTTCTCTCTCAGCTGCCTTAGTGAACTCTAATCAAGTATAAAGGATTGGCTATCTGAGGAAAGAAATTAGCCAAGGAACAGGAAAAAAGGAATATTTAAAACCTAAAATCTTTACCAGATTGGAATGAAAAGGGCAAAACACCTTATCACCTTAAGTTCATAAAGCACTTTTTAAACACCAGTTCTCACATAGCACAAATGTGCAAGAGACACTATTAGAAATGACTGTTGCCTCCATAAATTTGGAAGGTTTTGTTCAATATACAAATATATTTTGAAGTAGTGTCCTGTCCTATTATGTTAATACGTAAAAGGAAATGAAAAATAAGTTGAATATTCATAATTTTATAAGGATGTACAGAGTATTTAATACTAAATTAAATATAAAACATAACTTATTTTCTTTTATTTATTTTTAAGTAACACTTCCTTTTTTTAAGTAACACATTTATATCTACAACATGTCCTCAAATTATGTCACTTTGTCCGAATTTGATGAGCAAAAATGTTCCCAGCCAACATTAAATGAAATGACATTGAAGATATACTTTCAAATTGCTAGGGTTGCAGTTTCCAAAACACTTTTGATAACATTGAGAATTTGCTGTATTTTTGAAAAGGCAATAATAACACACATATAGAAGTCCGAACCAGCATGTAATGAAATGTCATTCTTTTTTCCATTGTGCTATAGCAGTGTTCAACATATAGGCAACTGCTATTTTTTCCCTCCTCATTTTTCACACTTCATTGGCTACTTTGTTTTTCTCATTGTTTTGTAGTTCTTTATATAATTTGGAATACTTTCTTCCAATGTATATGTTTGTCATCATCTTCTTCAGTGACTTAATAAACATGGTTTTAAGATTTTAATGTAGTTGTATTTATCAAATCTTCTCCTTTACGGTTTGTGCATGTTATGAATCTTGTTTAACAAGATTCTCTCACTATGATTCTAAGCTACTATGCTTGAACATACTAAAAGAGAAAAAGGTAGACATTGGGAGGAAAGTAATGATAAATAGAAAAACATAGTATACTAAAAAATCCCAGCTACTTTTAACCCCAGGGAAAAAAATGAATGTAAACAAGAACAGTAAGTCTAATTTGAGACTATTGCTCAGCTATAAGTATTTATGAAGCTAAAGTAATAATTGACTATTAGTCAAAATTATGATTATTGGGAGGATAAGGCAATAGGCTGAGTACTTGAGTGGTTATGCTCAAGGTGGTTGGATTTTATTTCCTCTTGCAGCATAACAGGTTAACATAAACTTAGTGGCTTAAAACCACATACATTATTTCAGTTCCTGTGAGTTAAGATTCTGGGCATGACTGTTCAGGATCTCACAAATCTTCAACCAAGATGTCAACTGGAGCTGTGATATCATCTGAGGCTCAAATAGAGAAGGATCTACAATTGTTGGCAATATTCAGTTCCTTACAGTTTTAAGATAACTTTAGTTTCTTCTGTAAACTAGAGGATTTCCTTAGCTCCTAGAAACTGTCCAGAACTGAAATTCATTGCTAAGTGATCGTGATCAACATTGGCAGACCAGAACGTAGCAGCTCACTTCAAAGTCAGAAAGGGAGTGAGGGACTCCAACAAGAATGTTAGTTTTATTTAGCATAATTACATGTCATAATCATGAGCATCTCATCACCTTTACCATATTTAATTTTTTGGAAGCAAATCGTAGTTCCCTGCCATAATCAATAGTGCCATATTAGTTTAGTATACCACAGTTAGAGGAAAAGCATTGCCCACTAGACCACCTTCATTTCTGCCACCACTTGCAGTTTCAGAAAGATTCCCCGAATCATTCTCAGGTTTGATAATTCACTGTAAAGACAACTCAAACTGTTACGGTCATGATTATAGCTTATTACAATGTAAGGGATGGTTGGAAATTAGCCAAGGAAAAAAGCCCATATAGCAGTGTCTACAAGGGTAGCAAACCATGAGCTTCTTCCCTCCTTTTTCTATTCTTTTTCAAGGCATCAATGTATGACAATACCATGGACTATATGCCAACCAGGGAAGTTCACCTGACCCTCAGTGCCTAGGATTTTTACTGGGGCTCAGTGGATGGCTGCCTATATGTTTAACTTCAGTCTCCATCCCCTCTGGAGATCAAATGGTAGGAGATGATACTGTGTGACCCAAGATACCCACCATAAATCACATTGGCATATTCCAAGGGTTTAATGATCACTTCCCAGAAGTCAAGGGCAAACACAAGATCTCTCTGAGTTCGGTTAAATTCTCTACTACAATTGGGGATGGGAATTTTACAGGGACTACACCTGAGAGGAGAAATCATACATTGTACAAAAAGGGAAGAATGATGTAAAATATATATAAAATAAAATCTCTACTACATAGACATGAATCTATGGCAATCATGGGACTTCCCCTAAGAGTCTAGCCATCACAGACATGGAATTACCATTGGAAATCAGTAGATACCAAATTTGAAAAAAAAAAATCAAGAAAATGAAAATAAAAGCATGTTATTTAGAAATGGCTAAAAAGTTGAATGGTTGCCTCTTGGTAATGGAAAATGAAGAGTAGAAGGGTTGAGGACTACTGGATTACTTTGTAAAAGCCTTGTGGAACAATTTGACTCTGTACTGCATGCATATAGGATTTTTGATAAAAAGGAAAACGTGAAAAGTAACGTGTCCACCAACAAAATCATATGCCCATGTTTAAGTGTAAATAAGATGAGATAATGAAGGTATAACTAATTATATACAAATATAAATATTGGCTTAAGCGATAAATACTAATAACTCGTATGAAACAGGAAACTATATACAAAACTATAAGAAAAGTTGTTGAATGTGGTTAGTCAAAGAATCTTTCATGGAAATAAAATTATTTCCTAGTGTATATTTTAGTATGGAGCTATAGGCTAAAGTTAGGAACGCGCTATTGCATATTTTGATCTCATGAAACACTTTTACTGTTTTATTTCCAAGTAGAAGTATAATCATGTAAGAAAAGTACCCCAAATAAAATATTTAACAAAAAAAATTAAAGGACTATTCAGAAACAGAGATCAGGGCCTCCCTACTGGTGCAATGGGTTAACTCTCAGCACTATGAAGCTATCTGCAGCCACTGCAGCAGGTTCAATCCCCAGCTAGGGAGCTTCTTTCATGGTGCAGCAGACCTCACCTGCCTCACCAGCTGCTACCCTCAGCAGTGTACTTCAGTCGATCTGCCTGTTCTGCTACCCACTCCCTCTCTGGTGAATCCTCTCGCCACCCCATACATCTAGCCTACAATCAGTTCTTGTTTGCATAAATAAAAATCTTTTTAAATAAAGAAAAAATAGAGATCAGCTTATTTTTTATCATACATATTATTTATTTTGTTAACAGTATCTATTCCACTACCATTACAATATCTGAATAAGCTTTAAACTCTTTAAAGATTGACCTTGATATAGTAACAATGCAGGAGACAAATTTTACTTTTATTACTTTTTAAATAAAAAGAGTAAAAAGTGAAAAAATCTTAATGCAACTAATTCCTTAATATACAAGAAAAATTTTCAAAAACTTTAAATTCTTTTGATTTTATTAAAGAAAGTACAAAACATCAAATTCTACATTTTAAACACTATTATTTTAAGAATCAGTTGCCTCTTCATACTGTTAGCATCTTCCAAATACTTCCATATATCTTACTGTATTTCTAAAAGATGTTGAATTCTGAAAAATAAGTAGAAAAAATGCAAATTGCTATTTCCAAATTTTAGAAGATTTTAAGTGTGATAAAATATGCATAACAAATTTACCATCCCAACTATTTAAATATACAATTCTGCAATGTTAAGATTATTCACATTGGTTGCAGAACAATCTCCACAACTTTTCATCATGCAAAACAAACTCTTACCACAAATTCTTACTCTCGTTTGGAAAAACATACTCTTCCCACTATCCAATTTTCGTCCCTCCCACCAGCTCCTGACAACCACCACTTGTCTCTATGAACTGACTCGTTAGGTACCTCAGATAAAAGGAATCAGAGCATTTGTGTTTGTAACTGGCTTATTTTATGTAACTTAATGGCCACTAGGTTCATCAATGTGGTAGCTTGTGTCAGCACTTTGTACACACCACTTAGTTTATCCATTTATCCCCTGGATACTTACCTGGGTTGCCACCACCTTTGGCTACAATTAATAAAGCTGTTTTGAAAACAGGCATATAAATATCTTTTTTTTTTGTTTCTGTTTTCCCAAAGATTTATTTATTTATTCATGCAAGAGTTGGGGTGTAGGCTAAAGGTGTGTGTGAGGGGAGGGGTGAGAGGATTCATCAGGGACAGAGTGGGGAGCAGAACAGGCAAACTGACTGAAATACACAGCTGAGGGGAGCAGCTGGCGAGACAGAAGAGGTCTTCTGCACCATGTGGGTCAGCTTCTTGGCCAGGAATTGATCTCATGCTATAGTTGCTGCTGGTAGCTTCATAGTGCTGAGACTTAACCCCTTGCGCCACTAGAGAGGCCCCAAATATCTTACTTGACCCTGCTTTCAATTCTTTTGGACTTATCCATCAAAATGAATTGCTGGGGCCTCCCTGGTGATGCAATGGGTTGAGCGCAGTGCTGTGGCATAGCAGACCTCTCCTGCCTCGCCCTCTGCTCCCCTCAGCAGTGTATTTTGGTCGATCTGCCTGTTCTGCTCCCCAATCTGTCTCTGGTGAACCCTCTCACCGCCCCACACCTCCAGCCTGCACTCCAGCTTGTATGCAAAAATAAATAAATCTTTAAAACAAAACAAAACAAAATGAATTGCTGGATTATATTCTTGATTTCTTGAGGAACTGCCATATTTTCCACAGTGGGTGAACCATTTCACATTCTCACCAGCGGTGCAGAGAGTTCTAATTTCTCCACTCTTCGCCAACATTTGTTATTTTGTTTATTTGATAACAGTTATCCTGATGGGTGTGAGGTGATCTCACAGTGGTTTTGACTTGCATTTATTCCCCTAGTGATTACTGAGATTTGACATCTTTTCATGTTATTGGCTATTTACTCTTCTTTAGAGAAATATCTAGTCAAGTCTTAGCCCATTTTTAATGGGGTTATTTTTGTTCAGTTATAAGAGTTCTCTGTATTGTAGGCATTAATCACTTATCAGATGTATGATTTGCAAAAATATTTTCTCCATAGTTTATTCATATGATTATCTACTGACATTTAGGTTATTACCTTTTCCTATTACAATATTGCTTTAATAAATATTTACTTATATATGCAGACATCTCTATAGAATATATTAGGAGAAGTTATTGGGAAGAAAGTATATATATTTATAATTAATATATCCTGAAATTGCTTAGAAAAGGTTATACCACTGTGTACCATTACATTTTTAATCTTTATGAATTAATTTTTTGAATTCTGAATTAATATTTATAATTCTAAATAAAACACATTAACTGGAATATAGATAATGGGTAGAGAATGACACCCCATAATTTATTATGTTAAAGACTCTAATAGATAATACTGACTGTAAATAAACACACGAAGCCTAGTAAAGGAAAACATACATTTGAAAGTCTATGTATTACCCAAATTTTACCTCATATAAGTAGTCTGATGCCACTTTTCAACTCAGACTTAATAGTAAAACTTCTTGGGTTTTCCTTGGGGTCTCCCTGATTTTTTTTCCATTTCTTTTTTTAGCTTATTTGCCATGTATCTCTCAGCCATAGAGACAAGATCCTCTGGGATACTCTGAAACCATTAAATGTATTATTAGGATTGAATTTTATCTTTCAGTACAATAGCTTTTCAACAATATGCTAAGGTACCTCCAAATCATTTTAGAGAATCTCCAACAAGTGAATACATGACACCTTTCAAATACAGTGAAATGTATTTCAATTGTACCTCTGCATACTAACTCTGAATCTATCTTCAAGTTATAAAGCCAAACTAATTTTAAAATCACCCATCACTATGCCACTCCCTCGCTTGTAGAGTCCTCTTATTGCATACCTGGTGCCATTCTCTGTATGGTTCTTTCTCCCTCTGCGCCTGAATATGTTCCCCTGATGAAACACTTAAATCATTCTTCTATAGCTCTTGTATCTCCTCAATGGTTTTCATTTATATTCACCCCATTAGATTAGGGTCCCTGATTATGTGATCCTATAGTTCCTTATCTTTGCCATGCCATAACACTCATTATATGTTTACTTGCTAAATACTTGCTTATCTTTCCTGATAAGCAGTAAGCCCTTATACCTGCAATAAATGAAATTTAGAAAACTGCTAAGTAGAATTCTAATGAGTTGTATATTCTCACCTGATGTGCTCTTTCCAGAATACTAATTAATTCATTGGCAACCCTCCAATCATTTCTAGTGATAAGAGTAATTGACACTCCAGTTCTCCTTAGCAGAGGAAAAAACAGGTAATTTGATAATTTGCATTCATGATTCAGTTAGCAAAATAAAAACAGCAGCAATAAAACCTCAACTCTGACAAACCCATATATGTATTATGTATTAAGATTTGGCATCATTCAAACAGAAATTTGGAATCTAAATGATCACAGTTTATTAAATGGCATGTTACAGAGGTTATGACAGTAGCATTCTTGGGGAGAAAAGTCCTCTTACATATGCCAACCTGGACAACAGTAACCACTGGGTATAGCTCAGTGTTGTGGCGCTACAGATAGAAAGCTGAGTCGACTCAGAAACAGCCACATGCAGATAACATCAATGGGTCTGAATATGGAATAAGCCAATTCGAAAGGGGTTAGATAAGGAAGGAGGTTCTGGGGATGTGCAGGCAATTTATAGGCAAGAGAACAAAACAATTTTCCAGGTATGAATAGTATGGCGGGGGGGAATAGTATGAATAGGAAGGAGCCAAAATTGGCTTTTTTCATAGGTGGACTACTTACCCCGCTCTTCCAGTGCGCCCTACTCTGTGTACATATTCCTCAATGTTTCGTGGAAAATCGTAATTATAGACATGTGTGACATCGTGGACATCGAGACCTCGAGATGCTAAGTCAGTAGCTATCAGTATTCTCACTTTACCTGAAGAGTAAAACCAAATGAACATGGACATTCTGACATAAACCAGTTCAACACACATATCAAAAATATATTTTACCTTAATATTTAATCAGGTGAACTATTATTGCTTATAGTAAGACACTCATTAAGATAGTAAAAATGGGGCCTCCCTGGTGGCGCAATGGGTTAGTCTCAGCACTATGAACCTATCTGCAGCCACTGCAGCATGGGTTCAATCCCCAGCCAGGGAGATTCCCACATGGCACAGCAGACCTCGCCTGCCTCGCCGGCTGCTCTCCTTAGAAGTGTACTTCAGTAGATCAGCCTGTTCTGCTCCCCACTCTATCTCTGATGATTCTGCTCACCACTCCACACTTCTAGCCTACACCCCAGATCTTGTATGCATAAATAAATAAATCTTTAAAAAATATTTTTAAAAAGATAGTAAAAATGTGAAAGGGATATTTATATTCTAATTGCTGGAAAATTACAACACAATAGATACCTTGGTTTCGCAAATAGCCCCTGAATCATCTGAACCATATCACAAAGCTATGTATATATATGCCTTTCAGGTAAATTAATAGAAATGTCTCCCATTGCAAGTTATTACTTTGATACCTAGGCTTAAATGTCAGCTTTTTAAGTTTGGGTATTTCTGAGAGTCTGACAAATATTTAGAGCTCTAACAACTATAGTTCTGGGACCTACAAGTTGAGGACAGATCTTAGAAATGGGTTCCATGAAATGATGCTGTCATTCAGACAAGTCCAGGCGCTAGGCACTTCTAAACTACAACAGATGCCAACTGTAATAATGTACCTGTTTTAAAATTTTCTAATGCTCTCTCTCGGTCACTCTGTTCTCTGTTGCCATGCAGAGACTCTACTGATATGTGTCGAAGAACCAGGTCACTTGACAAGTGATCAGCACTGAAGCAAAAGATGAAGTTAGTGATCTTAAAATTAAAGGCTTATTCCTATACCATTATTTACTAGTTTTTATTTCTATAAGCAAAAGTCTGACATGCTATTCTGTAAGATATATATGCCCCCATTTGAAGTTATTGTACAAATAGAAATGATGCTTAACAAATCAATATGATTGATGACTAAGTGTATAAAAGAAAAAAATACCTACACAGCTTTTCTGCTGACAAATACTATGACTTTATCTTTGGGAGACATGCTCTCTAGGAAAGTTTGAACATGAGATCGTTTCTCTTCTTCTGTGGTGACAATTACATTCTGTTTCACAGTACTGACAGCCTAAAGGATTCAAAAATCATAATATATCAACACTGGGGGGTAAATTCCATACATTAACATGAAATTCACCTTATTTCTATCATTGATTGATTGTTTTTATAAGCTACTCAAAAAAAAAAAAAGCAGGTCCTTGCAAAACTACTCATTTTTACTTTAGTTCTTGTAGCTGATCCTTTCACTTTTTGATTTACTCACCTAACTAAATTGGGAACTCTTGAATGCTTGGCAGTGTGTTGAAAGCAAATGGTCATCATTGTAGGAAAACAAAACTGTGGGGTAAGATCAAGTTTATAAAGACTATCATCATAAATTCTGGGTATAGATCTTATACAATGAAGGAAGATGATCAAATAAAACACAGGAGCTTCCATTTAATGAGTATTTTGACAATTTAATGCAAAATTTCAAAATATATCAAAGGTGTCATTTTTTGACTCAGACAAAACAGATTTTAATAGCATTTTATGAACAGCTGGGATTACATCAAAATAAAAAGCTTCTGTACAGCAAAAGAGACATTAACCAAAACTAAGATACCCTACTAACTGGGAGAAGATCTTTGCACACAATCCAGTCAAAAAATGGGCTAAAAAGAAGAGCTAAAAAGGCACTTCTCCAAAGAAGGAAAGTAAATGGTGAACAGGTATATGAAAAAATGTTCAACATCATTCATAATTAGGGAAATGCAAATCAAAACCATAATGAGATACCACCTCACGCCAGTAAGAATGGCACACATTAAAAATACAGGCAACAACAAATGCTGGTGGGGATGTGGAGAAAAAGGAATTCTACACTGTTGGTGGGAATGGCAAACTGCTCCAGCCTCTATGGAAAGCTGTATGGTGATTCCTCAAACTGCTAAACATGGAGCTTCCATACAACCCAGCAATACCACTTTTGGGAATCTACCCAAAGGACGCAAAAACACTAATCCAAAAAGACACATGCACTCGTCTGTTTATTGCAGCACTGTTTACAATAGCTAAGGTATGGAAACAACCCAGATGTCCAAAAATAGATGATTGGATCAAGAAGATGTGGTACATATACACAATGGAATACTATTCAGCATTCAAAAATTATAAACACATGCAATTTGCAGTGACGTGGATGGAGCTAGAAGGGATCATGCTCAGCGAAATAAGCCAGAAAAAAAGAGAAAAATATCGAATGGTTTCACTTATAACAGGAATATAGAGGAACCAAACAAGAGAGAGACACTCATCAAGGGAGGGGGAGAATAAGGGCTCAAAATGGGGTAGAAAAGGACACAAGGTGATGGGTCACGGGTGAATTGGTGGTGGGTTACCCAAGGGGAATACATAATCTAAAAGACATAAATAACAATAAAAAAAAAGATTTTAATAGCATTTTGTGAAAGTAATTTATTCTACCTTTCATGAAATCTGTAGTGAAATAATGAGTCAAGACAATGAGTCATTATTAAAGACTAAGGAAAAAGATCATTAATGGCTAATTGAAAGGCCAATATCAATTAAGTGAAAGGTCAGAAATTTATAATGGGAGAGAGATATGAGATATTTAATTATAAATTTGGGGGCCTCCCTGGTGGCGCAAGGGGTTAAGTCTCAGCCTATGAAGCTATCTGCAGCCACTGCAACACGAGTTCGATCCCCAGCCAGGGAGATTCCCACATGGCGCAGCAGACCTTTCCTGAATCACCCACTGCTCCCCTCAGCAGTGTACTTTAGTGGATCCACCTGTTCTGCTCCCCACTCTGTCTCTGGTGAATCCTCTCACCCCCTCCCCTCACACCTCTGGCCTATACCCCATTCTTGTATGCATAAATAAATAAATCTTTAAAAAAAAGTTTAATAATTTTTAACATCTGAAACCCTTGATTTATCTTAACTTCACAAAAATACTATACTTATATAGATACACATTTGTAGACCTTTTTAGAACTTGATTTCATGACATCCTGAGATGTGAAGGGAATAGAATACTGACTGCATACTTAATAGTAGTAAGAAATTATTACAGTGTTAAATGTGAAATAACAGTAGTGTATGTAGCATGTTAAAATGATTTTTTAGACATAAATATGTAGATATTTATGGATAAAATCATATGCATTTAGAATTAGCTGTAAAACTGGTGAGTGGGCAGAGCAGCTATGCCAAAAGACAAATGAAATCCTTACTTAAGAAATACTTTAACAGGGCCTCCCTGGTGGTGCAGCGGTTAAGCGCTGTGCTGTGGAGCTGTCGGCAGCGGCGACGCGAGTTCGACGCCCAGCCAGGGAGAATCCCACATGGTGGGGCAGACCTCTCCTGCCTCACCCGCTGCTCCCCTCAGCAGTGTATTTCTGATCTGCCTGTTCTGCTGCCCGCTCTGTCTCTGGTGAACCCTCTCGCCGCCCCACGCCTCTGGCCTGTACCCCAGCTTGTATGTATAAATAAAAAATAAAAATCTTTAAAAAAAAAAAAAAAAAGAAATACTTTAACAACAGTAATAAAAAACAAGCTTACAACTAGATCCAAAGTACCAACATATACAATCATTGGCTCTTTCAAATATGATTGTGCAAGTCGACGGACAGCGTATGGCCAAGTTGCACTGGAAATAAAACAAGATAATGAACATTAAAAATTTATCATAAACCAACTAAGGTTTTTAAGAGCGCTGAATCAAATTACCCACGAAAAGCAAATTTGCACTTTTCATTGTGGCATATTTTACAAATAATGTGTGTTCAACTGTAGTGTAACTACTATGAATAGATGAAAACTTTAAATAAACTTAAATAGGTGGAGGACACTTATACATTAAATTCTAATCTATGGAAAAGTAAAATGAATTCAAATGTTAGATTAGTTCTCTTAGTCTTTATAAAATACAAAAAACAAAAACCCAGTATTTCTCATATGTTATCAGCAGGCAAATCCAAGTGCTTATGGTGAATAAAAATATTTTAAGTATACTGTTGAAAGGATATGTAAATTGTCTCTTCAACCATATATATTATGAATGTAAGCACCTTTTGTACTTTCTCAGTAGTTACAATGAAATCTAACTTTATTTTCTTGAAATGGGAAGATTAATAAGAGAATGAGGAAATTTAGCATATTCCTTCAACTATATGCAACTTTTTTAAATGTTAATAACACAAAGGATTTAAGTTCAGAAGAAACTGGCTTATAGATCACTCTGCATTTAAATGACAATCATTGCTTCCTCAGCTTTATTTTGGGCAAAAAAGTATTCAGTAATGAAATGTTTACCTCTAAGAAGGGGTAATCACTTACTCAAATGTGAGACTCCCCACTATGAAAGCGTGTCTCCTCTGCTTTTACAGAAATCTCTACATGTAACTTTGGAAACCCAATGTTGGTTAGTACACTGTTACACTAAAGTGCCAAACTGACCTTTTTCATCTAAAGATCTCATTACTTTAAAGTAATGCTCTAAAATCGTGTGGTCCTGGGTGGAAATCAACCAAATAGAATGAATTCTATTCCACAGACACTTAATTTTGCAGACTAGCACTTAGGCATACAACCTACCTTGTCATAACAGTCTGCCTGTCTGGGCGCACATCTAATAAAATCTTCATTATCTGGGGTTCAAATCCCATATCCAACATCTTGTCAGCTTCATCTAAAACCTGCATTAAAAATGATTGTGCGTAGATTAGATAGGGGAGGTAGCTAATATGTTTATGCTCTGTCTTTATGAGTCTAATACTAACAAGTAAGTTGTTCTCATTTCCCCTGTTACCCAAGGGACTATTTTCATTTATCCAGGGGAATATAAGACATCTGTTTTGGCTTTTGTAACACAGCTTGTTTTTATTTTATTATTACTTTTTTAAAGATTTATTTATTTATGCATACAAGAGCTGGGGTGTAGGCCAGAGGTATGAGGGGAGGGGGTGAGAGGATTCACCAGAGACAGTGGGGAGCAGAACAGGCAGACTGACTGAAATACACTGCTGAGGGGAGCAGCGGGTGAGACAGGAGAGGTCAGCTGCGCCATGTGGGTCAGCTCCCTGGCCGGGGATGGAACTCAAGCTGCAGCAGGATGGAACCCATGCGGCAGTGGCTGCTGACAGTGTCACAGTGCTGAGACTTAACCCCTTGAGCCACCAGGGAAGCCCCACAGCTTGATTTGAAGTTGACTAATAGTTTCTAAATCTATATAACGAAAAAAAATTAAGTGTTTAAAAAAATCCATGTGTATTCTAATTTTCTTTCGTATTTATCTGCATTTTTCCAACATTCATAAAAAACACATTAAAATAGAATTACTTTAAAAACCCTTATCTAATATACTAGAGAGAATGGGATATATTCCTAGAATTTAAAACCATTATTTCACCCATTTAAAAAAACTCTTTTAATAAGAGTTCAGTTCTTCCTAGTATCCCAAACCCATACACTTCAAGATTACCAAGTAGGTTATGCTTTTCAGGTTGACAAAATTATTCATTTGCAGATCATTCAATCTCCCAGGAGTTGCAATAATGATATCTACACCCTTTGTTAAGTCTTGTATTTGTCCACCTCTGTCTCCACCACCATATATACAAACACTAAAAGAAAACAGAGGTTCATGTTCAGGCAAGGAATATACCATCACAACTCAAAATCCCAACCAACCTAAAAATTTGGAGCCTATGATAACAAATTAAAGGTATATAAATCAAATAAATCACAGATACTCTTAGTAGTAATTATATCTTTCTGAGTACTATCCACATCCATCAACATAGGGTGGTATGGCCTAAAGAGCCATGTTTGTATTATTACTTATTTGTTTGTTTATTTATTTATGCATACAAGAACTGGGGTGTAGGCCAGAGGTGTGGGGAGGTGAAAGGATTCATCAGAGACAGAGTGGGGAGCAGAACAGGCAGACTGACTGAAATACACTGCTGAGGGGAACAGCGGATGAGACAGGAGAGGTCTGCTGAGCCATGTGGGTCAGCTTCCTGGCTGGGGAGCAAACTCGTGCTGCAGTGGTTATGGATAGCTTCATAATGCGGAGACTTAACCCATTGCGCCACCTGGGAGGTCCCAATGTTTATATTATTATTTTAACCCAACTGCCTTGGCTATCATTGATTTGGATTGGGGTAATACTTGACTCATTCTAAGCCAATTAAGATTCTCAAAAATGTGTAAGGATAATGGGAGAATACAGTCAGCTATAAATTATTAAAATACAGATGCAAGAGTGACCAAATAAATGACTTACCTTCTAAGACCTTTATATGTATATTTTGAACACTCAGCTTCCACTTGAAGAGCTAGTTCTCGAGTGGGTGTAAGAACTAACATACCAGGCCCATTCCTTTTTCCTCCAGTTCTTTGAAAACAGAGTAATGTTAGAATATCTGTCTTAGACACCTAGTACATCGTTTGTGAGACAACTAGTACAATGTTAGAATATCTGTCTTAGACACTTAGTACACTGTTTCAGTGCTTTCAGGATTTGTCACTATGAGTATCGAAGTCACAAACATTCACCATGAAAGTGGAGAAATAAAAAAAAAGAAAGAAAGTGGAGAAATCTAGAAAAATAGCCAAATAAGGAAAAATCCAAGGGCCCATATACTAGCCTTTTCAATTTAAGTACTAGCATGGCTAGTACTTTCTTGTGTCAAACATCCTCTCAGAAAATAACATTATATTTGGACATATGCTAATTTAGACTATTTGCTTCCAATGTTACACTATTAAAGCTTTTGGTAGCTACTACCATTGCTTCCAGAAAATTTTGTCATTACTCTTTGACTAATGCAATAGTTGAAAGAAATTTTAGTATCATTTTATTTTTTTTAAAGATCTATTTATGCATACAAGAGCTGGGGTGTAGGCCAGAGGTGTGAGGGGAGGGGGTGAGAGGATTCGTCAGAGACAGAGTGGGGAACAGAACAGGCAGACTGACTGAAATACACTGCTGAGGGGAGCAGTGGGTGAGACAGGAGAGGTCTGCTGAGCCATGTGGGTCAGCTTCCTGGCTGGGGAGCAAACTTGTGCTGCAGTGGTTGCGGATAGCTTCATAGTGCTGAGACTTAACCCCTTGGGCCACCAGGGAGGCCCAATTTTAGTATCATTTTAGATATATCTACTAAACCCCTATAAATAGAACACAGCTGTAGAAATTCTTACACTGGTTGAGAGTCCAAATGAATAAATCCAGGCATTAAGTAGGACAATGTCTTCCCAGTTCCAGTTTGGGCTACTCCTATAAGATCGATTCCTTGAAGAACTATTGGCCATGCCTGTGACTGAAACAAAATGAAATATTAAAATAAATAGTAAATTTCTTTTTGTCAGATGTCTGACTTCTCCCAGCTCCAAATATTTTTTAGTGCTAAGCACTGGTGGTGCAAGTGGTCCTGGAGACAGTTCATAAGAGACAGTCACTCCCTGGAGCTTAAACTCTTAACATTCAGATATTGGTTTGAGAGCAAAAACATTCAATGTCATGTTAGAATGAGAGAAAGCATACCTGAATTGGTGTTGGTTTTTGAAAACCTGCCTTTTTAATGTTTTCCATAACTTCAGGATAATATTGAAAGGCATCTTCAAATTTACATGTAGGATTGGGGATATGACGCTTTTCACCATCTTTCAAGTCATCGCACATTATATTATAATTTTCTTTCCTTTAAGGGAAATTAGAACAAGGGTTAGTGGCTTTGATCCATTTGCTTCCCAAGCAAGAAATTTTTCCTAGCATTAGCTCCGATCATATCTAGAAATTCAACTACAAAAGATAAAAATTAGTAAAATTTAATAACTAAGAAAGAGAAATGAGTTCATCTTTTCCTCATCAGAATAGCTGCATAGAAAAGAAAAAAAAAATAGATTTTATGTGTAAACGGACCAATGAAAGTTTCATGGAAAGGTTAAGAATAGAACCTCAAAATTAGATGTTTCATAATTCAAAATCCTATTTGGCAATATGATTTTGGCCAAATCATTTTTGGCAAAATCATATTTGGCAATATTTCCTCAGTTGATCCTTAACAATCCTGAGAAGTAGGAATTTTATCATTTGACAGGTAATTATGAGACCAGTTACTTGTCCAAAGTCTGAGCCCTGCTCCAACCCCAGAATAACTGTTCTTTCTGCAATATCATATTATCTTAGAAAAAAAGTTGTCACTGGGATCTTTAATTTCAGATAAAAAGGGTTCAAGAATAAGAAACTAATACAATATTCAGATATGAGATCAATTTTTTATGACTTCTAGCAGCTACAAAATAATTCCTAAAACTACTGTGCAAAACAGCATATGCTAACAACATGTATTATACTAGCCATATTTTAAGTATTCAATAGCTTTCTATGGATAGTGACTACTCTGTTAGACACAAATTTTGCTTTTCTGCAGACAGTTTTATTTAGTAGCAATAAATGCTACCCAATGCCCTAAATATGCTCTATTTATATGTAAATACATACTTGAAAATTTATAACATGAAGAATCCAACTAATTTTTCATTTGAAGATGGGAGGTATACTTTTCAGATGCAATCATTTCAAACCTTTGCCTAATGAATTAATTTAGTAACTGTATAAAAACTCACTTAAAGACATAAAAAAATAAAACTACTCACCTCCATTTGTCTATTTGCACTTGTGACATTGAGCTTGTAGTTTCTGACTCAGTGTAAAAGTTTTTCTTAATTGGAGGTAAATCTGAGACAAACACGAAACTTCAAACTTGATAAATAATCAGAATTTACATTTCATTGACACTTTAACAAAAATTAAACTAAAATACAAAAGAAGTTCTTCTTGCAACATACAGTTTTAGATAGTTGTTCTTGCCTTTATGAGCCAAGAATATGACAGTCTAAGATCTTTTTGGTTTGTATTTCAGTTCTTTTTTAAAAAAAAATTAACAAATTTAAAATAAAAAAAACTACAAGTGACAAAATAAATATCACAATTGGTTAATATTCCTCAAACTTAGTAGACTGATTTTATCTTTTCTTTGAAGGTCCATATCATTACTGTTTAGGAATAATTATCCTGAAGTTTGATTTCTCTTAATTGCCTATTAGACTTTTCCAAATTTAAATTTCTGGCTCCATATTCCAAATAGCTCCCCCCCCAATAAATACATTGTCAAGTTATATCAGAAATTTAACATGTAGATAGGTAAACCATGACAATAGAGTTACCCATCATTTTTATTTGTCATAGACTGGTGCATTAGCTATTCAAGTTAAAATGAATGACATTACATTACAGACTCATACTTTATTTTTCTAAATGCTTCATTTTGATAGCCAAAATTAGTGCCTGAATTTACCCTAAAATTCAGTGGCTATAATGTGAAATATTATACGTTATATATAATTCCAAGGTGGATATTCATTTAAAATTAAACAAGATAAATTTTAAAAACTTAAGTCTCTTCAACAACTATCTGCTACTTCATAAAATCTTTTTCCCTGTTGATTTTGCCCCTTTCAGCTCAGACACACCAACAGCGTCAATGTTAACAACTCAGGGTTGGTTTGGTTGGAATATAACGTCGAAATGTCTATTCCCTTCATTTATCCCTTTGGGCCTGATTTTCTATCTAAAACTTTAGCAGTGAGTTACCTCAAATAATACAAAGTGTAAATAAGTTTAATGTTTTAATTTTCCATCTATAGAATAAATCACAACCCAGGCAACCCAGGCAATATAGAAACTATCCTGCCCTGCAGCACTTCCATATAGTTTCATTGCTACAATCATTTTCCATATAGATTCATTGCTAAAAATGAGATATTTTATAAAGGATAAAAACTTCCATAAAGAAAAAAACCAACACCACATGTAAATGTCAGGACACTAACCTGCCCACTTTTTTTTTTCCCACTTCAAAGCATCTTCTCGAATTTGATCCCAATCAATCAAAGGCTGATCTCCTGCGACAACACTGTCATCTGTCCTTACATTTCTTCCAACAGAAGTTTGGAATGCAACAACATCTGCTGAAAATATTTTTAACGACTTAAATTACAAAATCAATCCTACCAGTACAAAATCCTCAAAATCATGATACTATTATATTTCGTGTTTAATAACCACAAAATAGTGTTTCAAATACAAAATTTAAAGTTCTAGTACTAGAGTACCATGGTAATTCTGGTCATGGTTTTTGCCATCAATTTTATGAGCTAGAAAAATTGTATTGAAGATAAGAAAAACAGCATGAGGGGCTAAGATCTACTAATGAATCACACACATACTACTTAATCATTACAATAATCCTGTGAGGCAGAGGTCACATCCAAGATAGAGTCTTATCTTTCCTAAGAAACACTAGGGATAATGCTGGCATCTGAAACCAAGACTCTTTTTTAAAATTCCATGTTACTTCTGTAATTATTCAGTAATTTTTTTTCTAGTCCAGTAAGATCTGAGATATTAAAAATACCTCCAAAATAGTTAAAGCTTTTTTCAAATCTAGGGAAAAGACCATAGAGCCAGGAGGCCAGGACTAATCTTTGTTCTACTTCTATTAATTAGGGACTGTTTTAAAAGTTTATTATTTCTGGGCCCTCCGTGGTGGCGCAGGGGTTCAAGTCTCAGCACTGTCAAGCTAACACCAGCCACTGAAGCATGAGTTCAATCCAGGGAGCTGGCCAGGGAGCTACCCCACATGCACGCAGACCTCTCCTGCCTCACCCACTGCTCCCCTCAGCAGTGTATTTCAGTAGATCTGCCTGTTCTGCTCCCCACTCTGTCTCTGGTGAATCCTCTCAGCCCCCTGAATCTCTGACCTACACCCCAGTTCTTGTATGCATAAATAGATAAGATAAACCTTTTTTGTTTTCTTAAAAAAAGAAGGATTTGGGCTCCCTTTAAAAAAAGTTTCTTTTCTCCTCCCACTCTTTGGTGCCTTAAGATAAACAGACTAGACTTAACTACAGAGATTAAGCAGATACTTAATTTGAGTGAAAGAGGATTCTAGGATTTCACAGGAAAAAACCCTTTAGAACACTACATTTAATGATCGCAGTCTAAAACTTATCAGTAATAACATGGTGTATAACACTAAAGAAAATTTTAGAAATTTTACGTGGTTGTAGTGGGCAAAAATTACTTACCAACTCTGGGTGCTGAATTGTAATTTTCTTGTTTTTTAACAAGATTATCTATCATTGCTTTAGCTTTTGTCTGCATTGCTTTGCTGCCAAAAATTTTGACCTCAGCTTCCGGATGCCCTTTTATTATCTATAAGGGGATACAAGGGGGAAATAGGTGAGATTAAAGTCCTTTCACTACCATCTCCCAATCACTGAACACAGTATAAAGCATAAACAGAATATACAATTGCTATTGATCAGTGTTAGTGTCCAAGGTTCTAATTTATGAAAAGGATGCTACTTATGTCCATTCGGAGACTTACCTCCTGGTTGAATGAGGGGAGAAGGGAAGGAGGTAGGACAGCACTAATTTTAAAACTATTGTCAGGTAGTGATTAAATTCAACAAATAGTGTTAGAGTATGGTGTTATACCTAATAAGTGATTTCAATTACTTTGAGGGTTCACTTCTCACATATTAAATGGTAATTTGGTTAATCTTACAGAATTATATAGGGATGGAATAGACTGGATTAATTTATATGCTATGTAAAAATAACTGATAGTATTGTGATGTTAGGTATGCAAATTTTTACCTTGTGAGGATGCTATACATACACATTTTATATACACATTTATTCAATATATATGTATTACAGTATACTGTAATGGAAGCAAACACAGAAGGCTAAAAGGATACTTGAAGGATAAGACCTAAAGTAGCACCTTTAAACATATATAATCTCAGAGACCCTCACTGATTCAATAGTATTTATCTAGATACTACTATATCAAATATCTTAGACTGGTGATTCAAACAAAGCTTACTACCTGCAGTGTTCACAGATATTTTGTGTAAGTGCTTAAAAGAGGCCGAAATGGGATCAAGAGCGAGTACAAAAAGACACACAGAATGGGGAAGTAGGAAGTCTTAGATTTCTCTGGCATGTAGGAATTACATTAATTAGGCCAGGAGAGTGTCAGAATTTAGTGGGAATACTTGAGGAGTGGGTTGAGGGAGTGAAGAAAGAAGAAAGGTGAAGGTTTAAGGAGCCAGATCAAGTAGACCATGCTAAGAAATCTTAGATATTATAAAAAGGTTTTATGCAGACACAGGTCATGAACACATAATTTGTGTTTTAGAAAGACTGAAGTGAAGACTGTAAGCAGGATGGACAGTTAGGGGCGAATGCTTCAAATGATGTGACTTTCCTCAAGTACAAGAAACAGAATGGTCAGTGATGGACTGGTTATAAGATTAAGGGAGGGAATAATCTGAGACTTTTGGGTTTTGGAATACAGAAGGTCAAGGTTTGAAGGGTGAGGGTCAGGAAAATCACGATGAGTGTTCCCAACAGATCTCACTCTTCAGTGGAGGTTATCACTAAAGATTCGTACCTCCACGAGTGACAAAATTTAGATGTGGAATGGAGCACAGCTTAAGTAATTTCTTAAAAAGCCTGACGATAGTTCATGTATCATATGTAAGTTTACACAGTAAGTTAATAACTGCAGCAGGAATTAGAGTTAGGAATGAACAATGCTTTAAGAACACATATCACTTACCTGTATTTTGGTGTTTGTTGTACTTTGAATATCTTTTATTTTTGACCCACCACGACCTGTTTTTTAAAATAAAGTAGTTTTTAAAGAAAAAAGCCAAGGTGAAATCAATAAGGGGAATTTACCTACTTTCCTCAGAGAAACTTCTCTAGTTCTTTCTCATATTATCCAAAGAAAGGTTCTTAGAGTCTAGTATCATTTTCAGTTAGGAAGAAGGGAATCAAGAGCTTTCTATTCCAAATTTGGGTGGGTAATAAATGGCTCCTTTCCCAAAGGTAGATACCAAGAAGTCATCATCAGCCCAAGTACAAACCAACTGGATCCCAAGTGTTGGCAAGGATGTGTAGAAATTGGAACTCTTGCACAGTACAGTTTAACAAACAAAAAGCCAATTAAATTGGTCAAAGGACTCATATAGGCATTACTTTAAAGACATACAAATGTCCAACAAATATCTATGAAGATGCTGAAACCATCAGAGAAATGCAAATCAAACCCACACTGATATATCACCTCATTTATCCTTTAGAATGGATAACAAGTGTTGGTGAGGATATAAAGAAAAGGATACCCTTATGCACTGTTGGCAGTGCAACCACTAAGAAAACCAGTATAGACATCTCAAAAAAATTAAAAATAGAACTACCATATATAATTCCAATTCTGGATATTAATCCAAACTAATTCAATTCAGACAATCAAAATGTTATCTGCACTCCCATGTTTTTGAGGGCATTATTCATGATTTAATCAAGATGTGGAAATAATTAAATTGATTGGAAATGACAGATAATTGGAAATAATATGGTATACACATACAATGGAAGTATTCAGTCTTAAAAAATAAATCCTGCCATTGAGGACATGGATGAAACCTGAGGACATTATGTTAAGTGAAATAAACCAATGGCTAAAAAACAAATAGTGCATGATTGTTTCCACGAGCTGATAATTAAGCTGATAAAACAAAAGTAGTATGGAGATAACTAGGGAAGGGGGAATGGGAAAATGGAAAGCTTTGTTCAATGGGTAGTTTCCGTCATGCAAGATGAAAACATTTTAGAGAACTACTATACAATATTGTTCTCATGACTAATAGAGTACTGTACACTAAAATTGTTAAGTTTAAATTTGCTTTTCACCATAAAAAAATTGGATTCAGAACCAACATCAAGTGGGCACTTTCCAGGACAGAGGTTGCATTTCACAGGTGCTCAGTAAGTGTTGAATTTAAAGTGACTTTTATTACAAATCAAGTGGCTTTTGTTAATGGAGCATAACTCTTCAGATATCCGAGCCTCTTTGAAAGACTAAAAAAAAAAGCTCTGTTTGGTCTAGCTATCAGTCTTATATTGCTCTATTTAATCGCTGCTAGTTCAATTTTTCCAAACAGTTTTCAAAAAGGGGTAAAGCAAAATATTTGCTCCCTCACCTAATGGGCAAATTGTTGGAATTTATCTTCAGGCTTAATGGCAATAAATGTGGCACAGCTACTTTCCAATAATTCCTAAATGCTTTTCAAAAATGCATTTGTAAGATTCATGATGTACTACGAAGATCCTGCTTTTTGGTAGAAAATTACACTTAAGTTAAAGAAACTAAGTGTAAGTGATGGCTAATGCCCATTAGTTAATGGTTCTAAACGGTGCTGACACAGACTGATTTTAGCACTGCTTTGTTGTTCACTTTGGTGTAAGCTGTCAAGAGGCCTGGCTTTTACCGAAAATTTCATGTCTTCTAAGACTGCTCTCCCAAAACATAACCTCTATAAAATATCAAAGGGTACATTAAAAGACATCATTCCAGCACATCATGGTATTAGAAACACTGTATGGAGAGACCTGAATATTATTAGGTGGCAGCTGATTGGAGGCGAGGCGAATGGGGCGGGGTGCACTTGCCAAGGCCCCGCCCCTTGGCTCCACCCATTTTCCCTCCCCCAGACCTGTCCCGCATATCCACCCTCTTGCTCTCACCGATTACCGTGCCGACCCAGTCTTTCTTTAATCCAAAGCAGAGCGGAGGTTCCCGGGGACCAGCGGCCCCTGGCTGCTGGAGGCCTGAGGAGTCCCTCCAGCCGCTACCCCTGCCGTCTCTACGGGCCCCCCGACCTCTTCGATTCAGTTCCTCGGCTGGTGTCTCGGGTGGCCGGGACACTGCCGAGCTTCCCACGGAAGCAACGACCCCGGGGGAGGCGTTGGCTACTGCTTCTGTCATAGACATGGTCCCGTGAATCCGACGTCGTTCCAGACTAGCTCTGCACCACCCGACAATGCCGTCGTGGGGCTAAACTACAAGGGCATCCACGCAGCCGCTACTTAAGGAGCCCGCGCGAGACTCGCCCCCGCACTGACCCGGCCTTCCTGCGCAGTCATTGGTGAAGTAGACGTTGTAGGTGGGGCCCTCAGGGTTTGACCAATCTGATCTCTTAATCCTGCGAGCGCGCCTTAAACTAGTGGATGCGCCGGCCTTGTGTTCTTTTTTTAGGTTTGTGACTTCCCTCCACCTCCCTTTGTGCTTCGCCCTACTAAACTCCTACTCCTTCTACCCCACGATTCAGGGGCTTGGAATCGTTTTGAACAGTGACTCGTAAACGTAGGTAATTTTTACAACATGACCCAGTATACACATAAAAATGTCAAGCTTGAATGGATAGTAACTTTGCAAAACAAACACACCAGACCCAAATGTGTTCACTGCGCTACCCAAAAATTTAAGGAAGAAACTAAACCAATTTTAGAAACTAAACCAAAACTATCAAAGCTATTTAGTTTTAGAAACTAAACCAAAGAAACTAAACCAAGCTATCAAGCTTGGCAAAACAGTCTTTTAACTTCGGTAAGTGAGCAGCACGTTAGTGTATTTAAACCTATATTCGTTTTTAAATTGTTGGCTTGTAATCCACAAAATTTAATGACCCACAGTTAAAAAAACCTCAGAGATGCTACTTCTGTGCTTCATACAACACTTGACTTGAGTGTTTGTTGTGGTTTTAGCGCTAATGAAATAAACTGAATAAATGAATAAATAATTGCAGCCTGTGTCTGTCTGGCTGAGTATATTCCAATGATTCAGGCCAGCTGGGAGTACCCCTGCTTTGATTAGGATCTTCAAGTTGCGCAAGTCTTCAATTCAATGATCTAAGAACATAGTAGACATGTATTGCAATGGCAAGTAGGCACTGTGATCTGTGCCCAGAATTGGAGAGGGAAAAAAGATGGGCCAGGCGGTCCATCTGGGTTGAATGGTATTATCTATAACTGAATGTGGATGTCTGGAGAAATAGAATTACAGTGCTATTTGGAGCAATCAAGAAATACATCACAACATAAATGTGTTAGATATTCAATCTCCTTTCTCCTTAACCTTAAATGGGTAGTATTAATGATCTTTAGAAAGGAATTTTGTTGGATTAAATTTGCAAATATTTAGTTGAGAACTTTCCCATATATGTTCATGAGAAATGGTTCTGTGGTATTCTTGTGCTGTCTTTGGTTTTTGTATTGGGACAATGCTGTTCTCAGTTTCATAGAATGACTTAGGAAGTTTTCCTTCTTCTGTTTTCTAGAAAAGATTGTAGAAAATTGGTTTAGTTTCTTCCTTAAATTTTTGGGTAGCGCAGTGAACACATTTGGGTCTGGTGTGTTTGTTTTGCAAAGTTATTATCCATTCAATATATGCCTCTTCTGACTATTTCTTTTTGTGTGAGTTTTGGCAGACTGTGTCTTTCAAGGAATGGTTCATTTTTTTTTAAAAGATTTATTTATTTGTATATACAAGCTGGGGTACAGGCCAGAGGCGTGGGGCAGCAAGAGGGTTCACCAGAGACAGAGCGGGGAGCAGTACAGGCAGATCAGAAATACACTGCTGAGGGGAGCAGCGGGCGAGGCAGGAGAGGTCTGTTGCGCCATGTGGGAATCTCCCCGCCTGGGGTCCAACTCGCAGCTGCAGCCGACAGCTCCACAGCACAGCACTTAATCGCTGCGCCACTAGGGAGGCCCGGAATTGGTCCATGTCATCTGAATTATCAAACTTGTGGGCATGGACTTGTTCATAGTATTCATTTATCTTTTAAGAGTCCGGGGGATCTGTAGTGATGTTTGCTTTTTCATTTCTGATACTAATTTGTGTTGTTGGCTAAAATATTCTGATAGTAATTTACGTTGTTGGCTGAAATATCACCATTGTGAAGCAATTCAAAGAGAAGTTTATTAAAGAGAATATTCAGAGCAAAACTGAGGCTCTAGAATCTACTATATAGGTCCCACCCTTCAGAAGTTTTGTTCTTTTACATACTGTATGTGCAGTAAGCACTAAGATGCATAGTTCTTCTATAACAGGGAGAAAGATCTCTGGTTACATCCTTAATGAAGATTAATGAGAAATACTGTATATGAAAAAAAAAGACCTTGTTCTGCAATGTCAGATATTATCACTTGTGTGGGAAAGGATGAGAAACTGAGGATAATAAAGACTTCTGTCTATCCTGAAAAGTGATTTTCTGGATGTGAGGACCCCCACTGTGCAGTTGGGCATTTATCTCTGGTTCCCTTCTCCAGCAACTTGAAACATGTTAGGGGCTGGACTGGATATGTGACTTCCTTTGTGATTTGGCTACATGTCTTCTTCACAGAAAACTTCTTTTTTTTTTTTTTTTTTTTTTTTTTTTTAGAAAACTTCTTTTTTTCCCTGACTCATGCCTCTGGAGCTGCCAGCTCTGCAGTTTGTTTTCTCAGAGCAGACATCTCTAACAAACAGATTTTTTTTTTTTAGTTGGTAGTGTCTTCTTTTATTTCATAGTTAACTTGGCTAGAGGTTCATTGATTTTAATGATTTTTTTGAAAAGAACCAGCTTTTAGTTTCATTGACTTTTCTTTATTGACTTTGTTTTCAATTCTATTGCTTTCTGCCCTAATTTTTATAAATTCTGCTATTTACTTTTGACTTAATTTGCTCTTCTTTTTCTAGTTTCCTACAGTGGAAATTTAGATTGATTTTAGATCTTTTTTCTTTTCTAATATATGCATTAAATGTATATTTACCCTCCTAGCACTTTCATATCACCCCACAATTTTGATAAGTTTGTGTTTTCATTTACTTCAAAAAATCTTTTAATTTCTTTTGAGACTTATTCTTTCACCCAATTAGTTAGAGATTGTTTTTATTCTTCAAGTATTTTGGGATTTTCCAGATGTCTTTTGATTGCTAGTCTAATTTCACTGTGGTCTGAGAAAATACTGTTAGAAACAAAATTCATCTGAATAAATTTAGAGATCTAATTTAGCTTCATTAAATGTTTCATGAATCAGGCAGCATACCACCAAGCAAGTAGAAAGGCAGTGCTAAGAGTTGTACAAAGTGGAGAGCTTTATAGTAAGAAAGAGAATGGCTACAAGCAAAAGAAAAGAAAGTATTCAGGCAAAGCCACCTTCCCTTAAAGGAAGGCAGAAGGGATCTAATAATGGAGATTACCTCACTAGTGATGACCATCCATTGACTGGTTTAAACTTTCACTTTGGGGAGTTAAGGTGGAGCTCTGACTGGTCCTGGGGGCTGGGCTGTTGGGGAAAGTGCCAAAGCTGGAGAGTTAACTGAGAATAAGGAAATGGTTGCCTCTTCATCATCATCCTCAGATGGTGGAGTCAGTGGACATTCTGTCACTGGATCTGGTTTCAGTATCTCAGACCTTGTCCCACCACAGAAAGCCCCTTCCACCTACTCCAAAGGAGCTGCAGAGATGTTTGAAGATGGCTCTGAGAGATTCCTCTGTGAATCCGTTTTCAGCTATCAAGTAGCATCTATACTTAAACAGTGAAACATGATCAGTAAGTTGCATGGATGGAAAAACTAGCTGGTTTGGTAGAAGAGCTGGAGGCAGATGAGTGGTGGTTTAAATCCACTGAGAAGCTGCTGGGGTTCACATCCCTTTTGGTTGACCTTGCCTGGATGGGCACCTCTGGAGCACAGCAAGTGTAGGGCCAGCGAGGGTATTTTCTTACTGCTTTCATAGCTATCCTGAGATTCACAGTCCTATCACTGAATTGTTAATTCACATCATACTTGGTTTCTCTGTACCTGTCCACAAGCAACAAATACTTAAATGTGTGATCTCCCAAGGAAAATTTTTGTTTATTTATTTTAAAAAATACTGAGAATCCGATTAGGACAATTGACTTCAGAAACCAGGAGTTTGGGTTAAGAGACATTTGTAAGACTTCACATGCCTGGTAAGACACATGCCAGAATTGACCAACCGAGTGGCATCTCTCCTATTATTCATTCAGTGTCTAGAATCCTTACCCGTCAAGTCCAAGGTCAGCATCTAGAGTTGTGAAATACAGCATTTCTGACCTGAGACAGTTCTTTATGCAGATGAATGGGATGTCAACTCAGGACCTGTCCAAATGAGGAATTTTTTAATGTTTGGGGGTGGGGGTTCTTTCTATTTCTAGATATCTAATTATATAGATTATAACTTTTTCTAACCTCTTCTAGACATGCCAGATACTGGAAAAAGGAATTGCTTTTTGAATGGTGAAGCACTTGTGAAAGTACAGCAGTGGGCCAAATATTAAATAAATAAATAAACTTTCACTTTTGGGAGAGATTACAGTTAGATTAGGTATTAAGTGTTAGAAAAGGTCTGGCATAAATGTCTTCATTTGGGGCCTGTTACTTCTTTTTTAACAATTGTCAGGACATAGAGGGAAATCATCCCTATATCTCTTAGTTTTAAGCTGAAAATAAACAAGTATCAAACCCATTAGGAGAAAAAAAGTCAAGAAGTTTAATAATATATGTATCTTCTGTATACACAGAGAGACACAGTAAGACTGAATCATTCACATGGCTTCAGACACCATCTTAGGTAACATCAGCTAATACAAGGGAGGTTGGGGGGCAGTAGGGAAAGGGGAAAGTCAGTTATCGGAGGTTATCAGGGAAGGCACAGTAAACTGAGGTATGACAGTATTGAAGATTTATTCTGCTTTCTACATTTAAGAGAGTTGAGATTAGGTCTATTAGGTATAGTGAGAGAGGTGGTTTTCCCTTTGCACATGTAATCTCTTTTACAAATGGTGACCTCTAAAGACTTCAGAGCTCCTCCTATGAATAAACCTTTTTGCTAAAAGAGGAATATTTGGGCATGGCAAATTTTGCTCCCATGCAATACATTATGTGATATAGATTCTTTTTAATTTGTCAAGAATGTGACATTCTGGTCCAGAATATGGTATATCTTGGTGAATGATCCTTGTGAGCTGAAGAATGTGTATTCTGGGCCTCCCTGGTGGCGCAATGGATTAAGTGCAGCATTGTGGAGCTGCGGAGGTGCAAGTTTGATGCCCAGCCAGGGAGATTCCCACATAGCACAGCAGACCTCTCCTGCCTGGCGTGCTGCTCCCCTCATCAGTGTATTTCGGACGATCTTGCCTGTTCTGCTCCCTGCTCTGTCTCTGGTGAACCCTCTCGCTGCCCCACACCTCTGGCCTGCACCCCAGCTTGTATGCAAAAATAAATAAATCTTTAAAAAAAAAAGAATGTGTATTCTGCTTTATTGGATGTGATAGTCTATAGATGTAGTTCTATCCAGTTGATTGATGGTGTTATTGAATTAAACTAAGTCTTCACACTGATTTTCTGGTTGGCAGAACAGTCCATTTGATAGAGAAGTGTTGAAATGGCTAACTATAATAGAAGATTAATCTATTAATCTATAACTCTTTGCAGTTCCACGAGTTAAATCTCACTTATTTTGATTCTGTTTTTATTCATGTTAAAGATTATTATAGTTTCTTAAGAAAATTGACCCCTTTAACATTACAACATCCCTCTTATCCTGATAATTTCCTTTGCTCAGGAGTCAGCTCTGTCTGAAGTTAATATAGTACAATATTGAATAAAAGTGAGAGCAGACTTCCTTGCTCCTGATCTCTAAAGGAAAAAATAGTTTTTCATTATCAACTATGTTATATGAAGCTAGATACGGTGTTTTTTTTTTTTTTTGCAAATGCCTTTATTAGCTTGATGAAGTTCCCTTCTATTGTGTATTTCACTGTTTTTTTTAACTTCTAATCTTCATTATTTCCTTCTGCTATGTTTAATTTAATTTTTTCTTCGTATCCTTGCCATTGTACATGGTTGTCAGCTCCTAGTTTAAGACCACGTCCCTCTGCTCTTAGATGATTTTGCAAATATTTGATTAAAAAATATAGGCACGTGATAAAATTCTTTAAACATTCTCACCCTTAAACCTATCAGGCACACTGTTTATTATAAATGGGTTTTTTTACTTCACATTACAGTTGTACTTTGAGTCACCTGTTTCTAATACTGCCTCTGAATTGTGGATTAAATATCCTAAAGAAAGTAAAAACCTTCCTTGGCTTCAGGTACTATATGCCCTATATCTTTCCATGAACATCCATGGTGTAAAGAAGAGTCTACACTAGTCACCCCAGTTGTTCATCCCATGTTCCCTCTTAACATTTTGCAAAGTAGTTTCTGCTCCTGTCTTACTGGACCACTGCAGTTTTTGGCAAAGTGAGAAGTCACTTTCTCAACTTTTCTTCTCACATAAAACCTTCAGTCATGTTTCATTGATGGAACTTGCCAACATATGGTCTTGGCCTTTAGCTCTTCCTACAGATCTTCAAAGTGAAGCTCTCCAGTGCCTGAAGACAGAACTCAAAGATTCACAGACTGAAATCCAAATCTTGTGAGTGATCCTAGGTCTCCTTTCCTATTCTCTGAATAACTGCTATCTGTTGTGTTCTGGGCACTTACAGGTGGTCCCCAGCTTAGGATGGTTTGACACATTTTCATCTTTCTCATGGTGTAAAAAGTGACACGCATTCAGTAGAAATTGTACCTCAAAATTTGAATTTTGATCTTTTTCTGAGCTAGCAATATTCAACTTGAGATCTGTGGCTCCCATACAGTCACGTGATTTCAAGAGTAAACAACCCCTTTCTCACTTTCAGTGTAATGTTCAATAAATTGCATGAGATATTCATTTTATTATAAAATCGGTTTTGTGTTCAATGATTTTTGTCCATATGTGTTCTGAGGACATTTAAGGTAGGCTAAACTACGGTATGATTTTTGGTAGGTTAGGTATATTAAGTGCGTTTTGGACTTACTACATTTTCAACTTAGAATGGACTTAGAGACATAACTCCATTGTAAGGTGAGGAAGAATTGTATTCAGTGTTCTGAAGTCTCTGTGACAGTTTCAGACTTATAAATTTATTGAGACTATATACTAATTGTACTTGGTCACTAGGTCTCTAAAGTACTCTAAAAAATGAGGGTTTAATTTACATATTGAAGTATACAAATCATAAGGTTGAAGCTCAATGAATTTTCAAAGTAGCACTGCTGGAACCACTGCCCAAATCAAACTACAAAATATAATTGGTATGCTTTGGTCCTTTCTTTCTCTTGCCTGTTTTTGAACTTTACATACATGGAATCACATTCTTTAGCTCACTCACAGTGGAATGGCTTATTCACTTTCATCAATATATTCTCTTATATGAATCTGCCAAAATTTATTTTATCTTTTATAGCTGGGCATTGGGTTATTTTCTTAAAATTTCTGTTTTGAATAACACTGCCATGAACATTCTTATACATATTTTAATGCATGTATGTTGAACATATGCTTAGGAGTAAATTTTTTAAGTCACAGGATATGTGTATGATTATAAAATGAGCAGGTATGAGGGTGCCATGGAGAAACTGCTAATGTGTCAAAGAACTATAGTCCCCATTGCTGAGTCCTGTGTTTTTTACTTTATCTGGTATAAGTTTAAATACCCTGGACTCAGTCAGATAGCTAGAAAGTATTAGAGGTTTATTCAAATTCCACCCCCCATTAGAGTCAAATCAGGAAGCTGTGGAAATAATAGTGACTAAACCGATTCATCTTAGCAGATTCTGCTAAAACCTAAAAACCTTGCAATTCTGTTTTAAAGCTAGTACAGCACCAGGCTTACCAAATGTAGGAGACTCAATATAGGGTCTCAGCATAAAGTTAGAATCCCAAATAGCTATATTTCTAAAATAAAGTAAATAAGAAATAAACTTTCCTGTTCAGATGGGAATGGAAAAAGAACTTATCTTGATCTCACCTTTCTCAAGTGGGTCTTGACCCAATAATTATTACCACAAACCAGTCCTGTGGCTAACAAACTACTTGTTGGATGTGCCAGCCTCACGAGGTCCTTGGGCTGGGCGTCCATCAGGACGACTTGCTCCTCCATTCCATACTAGCAAAGGAGGTGAGGTAGTTTTCTTTTTGTGACATTTCCTGTGCCCTACCACTAGGTAGGGATTTGGAGTTGACTCTTCCCAGGATGTTACTGAGGGAATCCTTGTTAGTTTCTTTTCTTCTGTTGACTAATATCTAACATGCTTGGACTCAGTGTGTTGCCATGTCTAATGTAAGGTCAAGATTTAGAGTAAGTGCATTTTCAAGGATTAATTTGAAGTGCCTCACAAGAAAGTTATCAATTTATAAAAAGGTGAAATTATATCTCTACTTATAACCAACTTCTAAAAATTAACTCCAGGATAGTTAAAGGATTTAAATATGAAGATACTGGTTTCAACACTGTTAGTAGAACAGTAGTTAGTGATTCCTGGTTAACAAGGTTGCCAATTCAAACCACACTGTTAATCTGCTATGAGCAGGAGCAGGTGCCCTTGAGATTAAGTGTGTGTCTTTGGCTCCCAGGGCAAGGAAGGCACTTACTATATAAAATCTGATATATCTGGCAATATATTCATAAAAAGGCACCTTAAAGAAAGTGAAAAGACAATTTGAACTAGAAGATATTCACAATACAATTAGATAAAGGATTAGGAAGAGACTGAGGGAGAACCTTCACATATTCCTTTATATCCTTGATATATTTTTACAATGTACATGTATTATTGTGCTAATTTTTAAAATTAGAAAATAAAAATATCCATTAAGGTTAAATTTAAAGTCTGTTCTCAAGGAGATTATCTGTGAGGATGGAGGAATTCAATATGGTAATACTACCCCCTTATATAAATGATCAATTTTTTCCATTTAAAATATTTAAAACATTACAACTAGTTGTAAGAACAAAATGACTCATACTCAGATGATATCTATTTTAAAACAATGTAAAAATTTATCTAGAAGTGCACTAGGAAAAAGTGTAAGACTACGTATAGGAAAATACACACCAGTTTCAGGACAATGATTTCCCCTGCGGAGGGAAGGAAAAGATGCTTTAGTGATAGCTACTTTAGAGAAGAAAGAAGTGAAACGAACTTGGGAAAATGTTAACATTTTGTTATATGCGGTGGCTGGTGTGTTTAATACAGGATTATCAGATAACTTTTTAAATGTGTGAGATCTTTAATGTTAAAAAATTTAAAATAAAATTAACAACACTGGGAAGAGATGTCCATCACAATAGTTGTTTAAGGATATTGGAAATAAACGGGATTTCTTTATAAGTGCTAGCTTTTCTATAAAGACCACCTTTGATGTTTATATTTGACATATTTGCTTGATTGGTTTTGAAATAACTAGTCAAAAGATGACAAGCAGAAGAGAGAAAATACAGATTCAATGAGGCTGCCCTGGGCCTCATCAGCTTACTTACCTCCAAAGGTAACAGAAACCTAAGCAATGAAAGTATTCCTGGTTAACAAGATAGTTAATCCAAACTACACTGTTAACCTGCTATGAGCAGGAGCAGGTGCCCTTGAGGTTAAGTAATATTTTACTCAGCGGAGATGACCATGGGTAGCAACTGAGACCTCTAGAGCGCAAATGAATATTCAAGTTCAAGGTCGTTGAGGAAGTCCTGGTGATTCACGCAGAGAATAAAGTGCCCTGGCACCGCCAGGTCTGGGTGCCTAATGTCAATCACCCTGAGGGTGTACCTGGGGCAGTAGACGCCGGAAGGGGCGGGGCTTACTAGAAACCGTATAAGGGACAAGGGCTTTTTGTGAGAGCCACTAGTACCTAAGCTGGAGCATGGCGGAGGACGCAGATGCTGCTGAGGCCCAGGGGAACGAGTCCCAGGACAGGCTGTTGAGGTTATCACTTCTACCACCACGGATTTGCATCCGGCCGTGGTGGTTTCCAGCGCAGGAAATGAGAAACCCATTGGTGTTTTACCTGGAGGCTTGGCTGGCGGACGTAATCTTTGGTGAGCCACCCAGGGTGTACTTGGGGTTTAGTCTCTTCCATTCGGAGAAGTGGCACAGCAACTTTTGAGTATGTTTTTCTGCATCACAGGCCACATTTGACGCCGTGATGCCCACCTTCCAGCTCTTACCCATCCCGGGCCAATGTTCCTCGTGATCTTCAACCATGTCCTGAGAGTCGCTTTTATTGTCTAGGCACCGACCGAGCCAGAATTCCAGAAATAGAATGGATGAGCCAGGCCCTCCTGTTGGTGGACATAGTTGACTCGGGAAAATTAGTCGAAATCACTATCTTTGGACGGCCTCGTGTACAAAGTCGGGTGAAGAGCTTGCTTCTGAACGTGGCATCATGGCGCCGGGAACACCATGCCCGAGGTAAGAGTGAACACCTGCAGGTGTTGGGGGTCATGGCTGTAAATTCTCTGGTGGAACCTGGCTTCTTTCTGGCCTCCCTTCCCAAAACATTTTTGCAGATTCCAACCACAGCATGTACCTTGCAGCCCCTGAGCATTCCTTTGTGAGAAAATTCCAAGTAGGACCTTGGGAAAGTAAGTGGAGATCTGACGCGACCCATTCAAAGCTCGTACCTATCCTTACCAGCCAGCATCAGCTTGGTTATACCACTATTTTAAGATCCCAGGTTCTAATTACCACCCTGAGAAAAGGTGTTGCCAGCACTTCCCCTCCTCAGTCATGAAGTAGTTTGAATCTGTGAGCACTTATCCTTATGGGTGGATGGTATCAATTGCTTTTCCTCCAGCTGAGAAGATGAAGCAACTTGAAGAGTTCCTGAAGTCTGCAGCAACAGGTCCCCAGTCTCCCCAACATCCTGTGGTGTGAATATTGTCAGGAGCATTATGGAAACTGTCCTACTTCTGCTACTAAAGTTGAAGAGGAGCAAGTCTCCTTAAATCTCTGAATTCTTTTTTCTGTGCCTTGATGGTTTGATTATTTTGATGTAAAGGTAATTTTGTAATGCCATTCTAGTACTGAAATGAATTTCCTTTTTTGTCCAGTGTCATAAAGATCTTTTCTCATTTAAAGTTAAGCAAATTTATAAAAGAATGACTCTTAATCATTTATGTCTTGAAGTGAGGGGTGGGTAGAAGACTGATAGGTAGTGGTTTTATTTTTATTTTTGTCTTAGTTTCTACCATTTTGAAACTACTCACCCTTTTATGATTTTCAAGAATCTCAAGCACAGAGCAGAGATGCAGGGTCAGTCTGCTCTGGTTTCATTGCCCAATTGTTCTCAAGCTTTGAAGAATATAAGAAACACCTTGAAAACTTGCTCAAACACAATTTCCTAAGCCCTTTCTTGAGTGACTGATTCAGTGCTTTGGGCTTCTGAATTTGGGTTTTTTGTTTTTGTTTGTTTTAAGGACAGGTTTGTTAGGGGAAAAAAGAGGCACCTGCATAGTCACAGGTGGGCAGGAGAGCTGCATGAATTTGCTTTAGTGAGTACATGCATGATGCCAATGCTTCTCCTCTGAGGCTCTTACTTTGAAATTAGTGGTTTGGGCTCAGTAGAGCTCAGTGTGAGGAGTGGAGCCTTCCTCCGTACACCTGAGCCTGTGATCCAACACACAAGTGATCAACATTCATTCTTCCAGTGCTGCAATTTACAGAAGATCTGATCTTGGGCATTGTGTCAGGCAGAGGACTTCTGCAGCCAGAAAGGCTTTATTCCTGAAGTCTGCACAGGTGTCCTGCAGGGACTGAGTCGTGTGAGGGTAAAGTGAAGGGGAGGAGGTTACCAAGACCTCTGTGGCTTCAGGCATGAAATAGGATGATTGGAGCAAAAGTAATTTGCCAAGGTCACAGAACTAGGATGTGGGGGCAGAGTAAGTGAGATTTAAACCAAACATTGATTCCATGACCCAAACTCTTACC